>JAASGX010000024.1:0-78048 GCA_023334415.1 Phytopythium chamaehyphon | reverse complement strand
CGTGGCCACGTAGCTCATCATTTCGCACGGCTGTTCAAGATTCGATCCTCCCCTTTCGGTCTCTTGAAGCGACTCGACAATTCTTCTCGGTGGGCTGCATTGCGTCAATGCTTTACCGGTGGCCGGCCCTCCATGGCGACACCAAGACTTTTGATCTTGGAACTGCTCATTGGTGCCGTTTGAAGGACCGCATGAAGGTCGCCGGAGGTTTCACCCACGGGAATCGGCAGATGTTTGCTCCAAAAGATACCAGCCAAAAAATCCTCGACCACCCACCACTTCAAAAAATTGCGCGCGAAAAGATGGTATCTGCGCCGTCTAGATCTGGTAAGTGCACAGATCTTTGCTGTGCAGATACAGTATGTGTGTTGAGCCGACGTGCACCTATCGCTACAAGCAGTGCGCGTCCCAAAGTTTGGGCCAAACCTCTGGACTCGTCCAACCTCTGACGGCCCATCCACCCCATCCTCCAGCTACAAGTTCCCTTTCCTCTTGGCCCCAGTATGGCCATGATTTGCGATACTGGCGCCAAGATCCCTGCGAAAAACCGCGGCTCACGAGGATGCTGGCGCCTTGAAGCACGACGGCCACCCGCGCCCAGCTCTCGCGCCAGCTCCAGCCTGGACGCCAGCCAGGACTCCGGCCCCAGGCTGGAGCTGCTCAGAGGGCTGCGACTTGGCGCTCGGAGCTGTCGCGATTTTCAAACCGGTCGCGCCACTTTCCAATCGACCGGTGGGGGGAACGACCGACCGACCGACCGGCAGACCGACAGGCCGAGCGGCTTGTTGCTGGAGCCTGCCGGAGCTTGCCGGAGTCATCCTGGCGCTGTCGAGCCGCACCATCTGCTGGAGACTCGCGACGTGGCGTCGAGGGCGACCGGCTCCGTGTCGCAGGCCTGGCGCCGTCCGATCGCGACGTGGTGAGCGAGAGCGAGAGCGTCGACGAGCGAGCGGACACTTTGGCGACTGCTTGACCGCCGCGAAATGCCCGCCGACATGGCTACACCGTCGGTGCAGAGCCTCATCGACCGCTTCGAGCGGCTGGCGGCGCGCGCTGAGGCGCCCGAGCTGCAGCCGGCGCGCCGCCGTCGCCGCGCGCGCTGCCAGTCGGACGCCGCGGCGTTCGCGGCCATCGAGCGCGACGACCCGCGGCTGCGCAGGAACTTCGCGGCCAAGCGGTCTGTGGACATGACGAGCACCACGAGCACCACGAGCATCAGCAGTGACGACGAAGGCGACGAGGACGACGAGCCGGAGGTCGAGGTCGAGGTCGAGGTCGAGGTCGGCGTTGAGGTCGAGGTCGAGGTCGAGGTCGATTGCGAGGTGCCGAACCAGCAGATCGAGGAGCAGCCGAGCGCCGACGTCGAATGCAGTGCTGCCGCCTCGGACCTGCCACAGAAGCTGGAGCCGACCATCGTCCCGGTGGCGCTGCCGCCCATCGAGGAGGCGGCGTCCGAGCGCGCAAGCGACCTGAGCCAGCCGGCGTCCCCCAGCCGCGAGGACGGAGCGCACGGCGCCAGCTGCGGGTGCATCGTGTGCTGGCTGCGCGGCTCCGACAGCGCAGAGACTGCCGAGCATGAGCAGGAGACGCGCGCGCCCCACGACGAGCCGCTGACGCTCGCGGACCTGTGCACCAAGCACAAGGCGCCGGCCGCGGGGCTGCGCGCGTCTCCGGCGCTGCTGGCCCGCGCGGCCGCGCGGCCATCGCTGATCCCGCGGCCGTCGGCCTCGCTCTCGCTCTCGGCCGCTCGCCGCGAGTCGCTCGCTGGATCTTCCAGGCGCGAGTCGCTTGCCGGCAGCGCAATTCCGGCGCCTCGAGCGGCTCGAAAGCCCGCGACGGGCGTCGCCACAGACCAGCGCCCGCGGTACATGGACTACGCGCAGTCGCCGCGCTTTGCCGCGCTCAAGGCGCAGAACCAGGAGCGCCGCCGCCTGGCGGAGCAGCGCAGCGCCCAAGCCAAGCCCCGGCCGGGCGCCAGCTCCAGCTCAGGCTTATTCTCAGTCCCAGGCTCAGGCTCAAGCTCAGGCTCAGGCTCAGGCCCAAAGCCGCCGCGCGGGTCGCTGGCGGGCGCGTCATCGGCTTCGCCCTGCTCGTCGACGGCGACGGCGTCGCTGGCGTCGTCGCTGCCGCTGAGGGCACGGCGCCCGCGGCACGCGCGCAGCATCTCGACGTAGCGCCGCATGCAGTAGAGTGAATTTATTGTGTTCTTACTGGTAAGGTAGTAGTAGTGTAGCCGCATAGAGGAAATCCCATACAAACCGACACTTGCTCCAAAGGAGACAGGCGCCTGCAATCAATGGACGACTCGGCGGCCTTCAACCGGCTGTACGACGCCATGGGCGCTTGGCTCGTGGCTGTGGTGGCTAACGAGGCGGCGTGCGGCTGCAGCTACGACCGCCTGGTGGGGCGAGGCGAAAGGCGCAGGAAGAGAACGCTCGGAGCGACGGCCGCGGCCTTCCCGGCAGCTTTGGAGTCTCCACCGCCTTCAGGTTGGACATTACCCTCTGTGACCCCATTATACGAGCCAGATGTTCTAACGAAGCCTCGTGATGGCCAACGGCTAAAGCCGATCCGAGCCTTGCAACGGATGTCATCGATCTTACAGTCGATGACGAAGAAGACGAACAAGGAGACGACGAACAAGTTGACCGCGAGGCCCAACCGGTGCCAGAATCCACGCGTGCTGCTCTGCGGAGCATTGGAGCCGCTCGGAACCTGAGTAATTTCGCGCGGGTTTGCGGATTTCCGTCCTCGATGGAGCTCGCAGTCGCGATTCTGTCATCGCCGCGACGGGCACATCAGTTGCGTGTGCATTACGGAAAATATCGTCGCCTTCGAAGAGAGTCATCACCTGGCCGCTTGCGAGCAAAATCAATGGCGCGGACACGACTCCGAATCGGGGAACAGGTGGTTCGAGTCGAGCGTATAACTGCGAGGTGAGGTCATTTGGCTTGGTACAACTAATGCAGAGCCTCACCTTGATCTCTTATCATCCAGGCTTTTCAAGCGCAGTGCTAATAAATGTTATGGCACAGAGGGCAGTTGTCACCAATTGCTCGGCGATCTGATCTTCTTTTCGCCACTTGAAATCCAGTCGCGGATCGCCTACAGTCAAGCAGCTGCAAACCCAGTCCCAGTTCCCCCATCATCGATCATCAAAAATGAATGACATAAAGTTGCTATCAATTACTCCGGAGCAATCTACCTCGGTGGGGCCACCTGTGGCTGGTTTCCTCTCGGAGACATTGTCTCCGACGTGTTTATTGACCCCCGACTCATGAGCAAACGAGTCTCTGTTGCCGCCGCATGTCCGTCTTTAGAAAAAGCAAACCCGTGGTAGGCGCGCTGGAGCGTGTGCCGTACTTGGTTGCTGCGCGATATTTTGCGGTTCGTCGGAACCACTGAGGAAGATTTGCCCGAAATCTTGGACGGATTGATCATCACCGGTATGGCAACCGCACCGTCCGATGTGTCTTCCCACTTCAGAAGTGACTCGTCAAGCTTGAACTTTACGACTTCCTTGGCGAGCTGCCAGTACTCTGGGAAGAAAGAAAGCTTGATTCCATTGGCCAGGTGTGCGTACGATAGAGCAGTCACCGGGACGAAGAGCATAAGCAACCAAAACGACGGACTTTCGAACGTCTGCTCCATCATTTGCTCCCATGCAAGATCAGACAACATCTGAAGATGTCCAGATACAAACGCAACCAAGAGCCACAGCAGAAAGGAGCCGAGGTACAATACCAGGTTCATACCCAAGAAGCTGTTCTGGTACAACATCAACTTGATGTTGGCGCTGAAGACCACGAGTGTGAAAACAATGTTTCCGTTCAGCCACATTGTGGTGCTCGTGCCGTTGACACCCTCGTTCTCCGTTGCACCAAGTGTAACAAAGGTCACAACAAGCGACTCAAGAATCGCACCAATCACCCAGAAAAAGAAGAGACGGCGATTGAGGTCTGCGTTCATCGGTCCTGTAGAATAAAGCTTGGGGAACTTGATGGCCATCTCGTCCGCTACGTCTTGATCCAGGATTGAAAGTGCGATGATAGGAATTGCTGTCAGCGAGATGTTGTAGATTTGCACGCCAGTCTCCAAGAAGAACTTTTGACCTGAAAATCCGCACAGAAGCGTGTACCAGTACTGTGCAGCCGTCACAAGGATGTTTTTGTAAAAAATGTATAGTACGAGTTGCGCCATGCGTCGATAATTCCATCGGCCATGAACGAGAAGCAGTCGCTCAAGGAACCGGAACTGTGCGATCGCATAGTCACTTGAGTTGACAGCTTGCATACCTTCCTGTCCGGAAATACCCACACCAATGTGGGCTTCTTGGATCATTGGCACGTCATTGGCACCATCCCCGATGGCCAACGTCCGGACACCGGGGACAAAATCTTTGATGAGCGCAACCATTTCTGCTTTTTGGGCAGGAGAAACACGGCATGCGATTACTGCGACGCAGTATTGGCCTAACTCGGCAAGCAGGTGTCGGCATGGGCCGCGAAGGGACAAAGTGAGCGCCTCACCGTCGATCACAAGGGCAATCTTTCGCAGTTCCCCTCGTGATGCTGGTGGTGCCTCCAAATAAACCCGCACTTCTACGCTTCGAGCAGCGATGACCTCGTGGAAGTGTGCCTCAAGCAGCTCAGCAGTAGGAAATTGTTTGGTGTTGATGATGTGCATCTTCATATCGTTTGTCACCAGCTGGCATGCGAAACCAATATTGATCGCAGTCTCCTCTTTGTCACCAGTCAGAACCCAAATTTTCACTCCAGCCGCAGCAAGGTTAGCAATTGTCGAAGGCACGCCAGCCTGTAATTTGTCCTCGATAGCAGTTGCTCCCAAGAGCTCTAGATTGCTCTCGATCTCGTCCATATACTGATCAATCTTGTTAGGCAAGTCTTGTTTTCTGCGATTGAGCTCGTCGAGATTATTTTGCGCTTCATGAAAACGCTCAGACCACTCAGCATAGTAGTGCGGGTCAATTTCGCGGAAGGCGATTGTAAGCGTACGAAGTCCATCCTCTGCATAGCCGTCAATGTGTTGCCGGGTAATTTCCTGTAGCTTGAAAATGGCGGTCTCTCCTTCGATGTCCTTAGCCAAGCGACCAAAAATTATAACGTCGGCACCTTTGGTGTAAATGAAAATACGGCCGTTCGGGTGGCGAATGATCGTGCTCATTCTCTTTCGAGTGCTGTTGAACTCAAGAACGTCAAGCATCTCAAACTGTTGCGATGTGTTGTGAATGTTCACATGCGCAACACCTGGTGTTCGGTTCACAAACTGAAAGCCGAAAAATTGTGCTCCTGCGACGAGGGCTTGCTCATCTGGTGAAGATGCTGACAGCGTCACTTCATCCGAGTTCTCGTGGTGCTCAGGGATGACGGTGTGGCAGACCGCCAAGTGAGTGAAAAAGGCATCAATGCGTCGTTGCTGAGTTGATCCAGACTTGCCCCGCATATCATCAAATAGCTCCGGGCCATCGAAATTAACGTAGGGGATGCTCGATGCCGCCGCATCTGGTTTGACCTCTGGGAGTGGTTTTCCGGCACGACGAAGGGCAGCCAGACCAATCTCTGTGGTTCCGCTACCGTATGATATGCCTCCGATGGAGCACTTACGGAAATCCATGACGTTGCACGTAAGCGTCCCCGTCTTGTCGGAAAAGACGTAGGAAATCTGTCCAAGCTCCTCATTCAACGACATCGAGCGAACAAGAGTCGGTGTGTCAGTGGCTGAATGATACATGTGTTTGTCCCATTGAATGAACTGCGCTTGCAGGTATTTGACCATGCTCATTGACACGGCGAGCGAGATCGGAACAAACTGGTACATGAGCAGCAGGTAGTAGAAAAGCATGATGATCCAGTCCACCGCCAATCCATTGTCGGACTCGTCAAGCTGCAAGTACCACATTTTATCCTTGCTCGACTTCCAGATGATAGCACCAGTCGCTCCAACAGCGCTGAAGAGGACGAGAATCAACAGCAGAACTACAATATACGCGTTAATAGATTTGTCCATGGTGCTCATCTTCGACGGTGGGGCCGAGTTGCTCATCATGATCTTCGTGTCTTTGCCAGTATTGACTACGACACCAATTACCCACTCGGTATTGCGGATAATACAGCCTCGCAACACTATGCTCTCGTATGGAATGGACTGTTTTTCCTTGCCATTTATTTCGAGTATTCCTTGAAAGCTGTTAATGGCGTTGTTAGGATGCTCGCAGCGAACTACACCTTGCATCTTGACGAGGTTTTCCATATCACCCATTTCTGCTAATGTACACTCCATGGCTGAGCGAACTTTCATGTTAGTTTCTCCATCAAGCGACTTTGTTTCCACATAGCAGACACCGCACGGAGGTGCGTTTGGTATCTCACTCACAGCAAGAACAAGCATATCGGACGGTACAAGCTCGCGATTGTGCAGCTTAATAATGTCACCAACAACCACATCTGCCCAGCTCTTGGTCGTGAACGACTTGGTCGACGAATTCAATACTGCCACTGGTCGAGCGTTGGCAATGTTGTCGGCAATATGTCTTTTGTGATCTTCGAGGATGGCAAAGACGGCGTCGACAGTCACTATAAACATGAGTGGCGGAAGGGTTGACGGCTGGCCGTTCGTGTTGCTGATCTGGGGAATGCACTGAAGAATGCAGATAACGAGGAAGTAGAGATTTGAGAGCTTACGGAATGTCTCAAACAGAAACTTAGGAAGGAATGAGACGACCGTGTACTTGGACGTGACGATGAAATTGGTACAGAACCCCAGCTCGTTATTGCGAGCTGTGTCATTGAGGTGCACAACTCGATACTCTTGCTTGTCCATGATGCTTCCGCGCCTCATTGCCAAGGCCCCAAGGCGGCCGGGGACGTGTTAGCTCAAAGGAGCTCACTGTGGGTATGCTGCCAGTCGGACTTGCCTCTCAAGGCTCGCTGGTGGGACCTATTGATAGCTAGCTAGAGTGATCTTGTCATGCTCTAAATCGAACGAAACGCACGCATAGTCACTTCCACATAGGCGCCATCCAAGAATACAACAAAGCAGGTCAGATTGAAGTTGTCAGAGTGTTGGTCGAAATGTTACCTTTTCATATTTTGTTACAACTCGGTGACAACGCTCAGATCCATACTTCGAACTCGCTCCTGACCTGCTCAGGAGCCCGCTCATGCTCCCGCCGATGCTCCACGCGCTGCTGGTCTCACCGTCGTCCAAGCTGTCGGTCTGCGTGCTGCAGGATGCGACGCTGTCTGGGGCTCGAGCGACCTCGTTCGCTGCCAACAGCGGCGCTTCCAGGCGATTCCGAGCCAGCACAGCTCTGATCTGCGCGATCTGCCAGGCTGGAACGCTATCGTAGATGGCGAGGCCGAGTGTCTCGAGGTTCATGTTGACGTCGAGCGCGTCCAGAAGCGCCTGCGCTCCCGGCTGTGCGATGTCGTTCTGTGCCAGCCCAAGGTACTTCAAAGAGCAATTGCACCGGATGGCTTCGGCCAGGTCTGCGGCTCCTGTGTCGGCGATGCGGTTGTTCCGCAGCTCTAGGTGCGAGAGCGACGCGTGGCCGTACAGCGCTTGAGCCAGAGCCTGCACGCCGTCGTCCGTGATGCCGTTGAGCGACAGGTCGACGAACTCGAGTGTCGAGTTGCGGCACAGCATGGCCGCGATGGCTGCAGCCCCGCGGTCTCCGACGCGGTGGTCGCGAATGACAAGCTTGCGGACGGTGCGGTTGGTGCTCAGCGCTCTCGCGACCAGCACACAGCCCTCTTCTTCGAGTCGCTTGCCTCGCTCCAACAGGAAGGAAAAGTCGAGCTCCTGCACGTCCGACTCGTTATGTGCGACGGCGTCCATGACGGCGCCGAGCGTTGGAGCTGCATCACGATGAGACGTTTAGCTGTTAGAAGGTAGACACTGCAAACGCAGCTACTACTCGCTCACCTTGGTAGTTTGAGTCGGGGCCGCTCGTGGACGTCGACGCGGTCGTGGCGGCCGAGCTGGGCGCCGAAAACGGCGCAGAGGGCTTGGCGGTCAGCGTCGGCTGTCGCATCTTGGAGGCGTCGAGTGAATTGGCATCTGGCACTGTCTTCGATGGCGCCGGCGCCTTCGTCGGCAGTGTCTCGCCCTGCTCCACTTGATTGTCGGTCGCCTCCTGGCGCTTGGGCGTTATCAGGTCGTGCGCGTCATCCGCGGGCATCGAGTCTCTGTAGCGAGTCATGCGCGCTGGTATCCGGGAGCAGTCAGCGCTCGACGATGGTGCGATCCGAGGCTTCGGTCGGTCTTCGTGCAGCACGCGTCTCCAGTGGCTCTGCGTGCATGGAGGTGCGACCAAATCGAGAGAGTCGTTGGAATCAGTTGCGAGCCACTCGGCGGCCGTTTCCACGCGTTGGCTCTACGATCGACGCACCTCGAGACGTCGACGACGTCGCCGGAGGTTGATGTCGGGCATCAGCAGCGCCATCTCCTCATGTAGGGACCGAGCGCAGTCCAATGATGGAGAGAGAAGGCAATCGAGGCTAGCAAGAAGGCAGCAAAGCAATGAGTCATTGCCAATGACAGAGAGGCATTGGCTGCCCTAGACCCGATCGCTGGTCACCACACGGAGAGCTGCACAGCTGGCACAATGTCTCTGCCGCGATCGTAAACTGCTGCGAACGCATTAACTGTGAGGCGATCGAAACGAAGCAAATACGTCTTTCTACTACCGTCTGCTCGCCGCGAGTTCCAGCCTCTCCGAGGCGAGGAGCTCGTTGCGGCACTTAAAAAACTCACAGCACACACATGCAAAGCTACCGCTTGCGGCTCTTGTTGATCTCGAGGATGATGGATTGCAGCTCGATGCACTGCTCGCGCATGAGCTCCAGGTCGTACTTCAGGTTGCGGTTCTCGATCTTGAGCATGGCGTTCTCATCTTCGAGGGAGATACCACTCGAGCTCGATGTGCTGCCGCTGCCGCTGCGAGGCTTCATAAAGCTCTTGGCCTTGGATGACAGGTCGCCAAGTCGCTTGATGCTGCCGCGGCGAGTCGGGTCCTGGCCGCGGAACGAGTTGATGCGCTCCATGACTGACTGCTTCCGGCGCGGGTATGTGGCCGGATCCCCGTCGTCCCCAAAGCCCTCGTCGTCGTCCGAGTCGTCGGCATCATCGGCCCACTCGCTGCCGTTGCCGAACTCCACCTCCGAATCGTTCAGTGTCTCGATGTCATCTTGAGGAGGTTCGTCGGCAGTCAGGTACTTGCGGTACCGCCGCTGGATTTTGACAATCGCACGCCGACGGAACAGGAACTCTTTCCGCTCAAGTACCATGCGACCAAACGACTGCAGCACGACCGCGGCACGGATCTTGTTGCGCAGGCGGCGACGCTCGATGAAGCCGAGCGCAATGCGCTGAATGCACGTCGCCTCGTAGTACATGAAGTCCGACTTCATGGCTTCGAGCTCTTCCATCACTCCGTTCTTGAAGTAAATGAGCGTCTTGCCCATCTGGTACTCGAGAGGCGCCTTGCGGCCGATCGACGTCATGAAGATGCTGCACGTGCGACGCACATCAGGGCTGTGCATAGAAGGCGGGAACATGATGCAATAGCGCGAAGCCAACTCCTGTGGAGTCAGGCGACTCGGGTACCCTGAGCGGGTAATTCGGATAGCCTCAATCACACCGGCCGACCGCAGCTGCTCAACAATCATGCGCTTGTTGAACTCCGTGGGGCTTTTGTTCGAGTTCGGCTTGATACAGCGGACGTAGTGCGTGTTGGTGATCGTGATGTTTTCCATCAGCTGAGTCAGTGACGTCTTGAATTGTGAGCCAAGACTCTTGGGACCCATCTTGCTACGGCCGCCGCTTCCTTCCGTCACGCTCTCACTTCCTTCGAATAGCTCAGTCAGCATCGACAACTTACTGGACTGGATCAGGTCCAGCAGGTCCTTCTGAAGCGTGTCGCGATGCTTCTCCATGAAACCAATCGTCTCGTACGTGACTGCTCCAGCATAGTGATTGATGATAAACTGCGTGCGCTTCACCTTCGGGAAGTCGATGTGCGCATTCACATCACCGTTTGCCTTCTTCTGGTGGTTTGTGCGGATCTTGTTCACCAGAGCCTCCTCCGTTCCACGTGGCTGGCGCAGATGGTCATTCATCAGCGCAATGATACCGAGCTTGCCATCAATCACATCGACGATGTCCTTGTTGTCCTGGTACTGGATGTGGTCCCACTCGAGACCTTCCTGAATGTACTCATCCTCGACGGTCTTGAATACATCGGTGGTGAACTTCTGCTGCAGCTTCTCGTTGGCGTAGTTGATACAGAATTGCTCAAAGCCGTTGTGCACAAAGTCTTCAAAACCGAAGATATCGAGCACACCGATCTGGCCGTTGATACGGCGCTCATCCGTGCTGATAGCAGCGTTGATCTTCACCACCATCCAGTCGAACATCTTCGAGTACACCGTCTTCGCCAACGCATCACGATTCTCAGCAGCCTCAATGGGGTCAAGAGGCACCGTCACGGCATCGTTACGGGTAATGACCGTGCGGTTGCACAGTGCTGCCTCGATGCTGGAGGTGGGCACGCCAAACATCTTGGCGACATTGGACAGCGCGTCGCTTGACGAAATGCGCGAGCCGCTCTCACCACTGGGCGTGAACGTCACCTCACCAAGATGGAGCACACCAGCCAGGATCTGGAACAGAGTCTTCTGGCCACCGTTGTCGAGCCCAATCAGAGACAGCGACGAGCGTGTACCAGCGAGCCACTTGCTGTCGTCCATGCCGGGGATCTGCATGTCTGCAAGCTTACCCGTGTAGCTGTATGTGAACCCGGGGTCCATACCAAACTCCTGGTGCTCGCGGCTCGACAAACCAGCCAGCAGCTGGTAGAAGATGTGGTAGTTGCGCTCACCTTCAGTGATGGACACGACACGAGACTTCTCGAGGAGGTACGTCTCGCACTTGGCACCGATCAGCTTTCCACGGTCGTCAAACTGAAGCTGTGTGAACTTGCCGAATCGCGAACTATTGTCGTTTCGTGTAGTCTTGGCGTTACCAAACGATTCGAGCAGCGGGTTCACGTCGATCACTTTGGCGATCGTCTTGTCCTTGCGACCACCAGCAACACTTGCCAGGTGGTTCATGACGATCTTGGTTGTTTCCGTCTTACCGGCACCAGACTCACCGCTAACCAGGATACTCTGGTTCATGTTGTTGTTCTTCATGTGCTTGTATGCGGCAGTAGAAGTCGAGTACACGTGGGGCATAAGCGAGTCGCGTGGCTTGCGCAGGTACTGCTCGTGCAGGTGGTCACCGTAGAGACCATCAATCCATTTGTAGGGATTGACAGCGATGACGATGTCGTTCGTGTACGTGTCTGCAAAGCCAAAGTGTGTGAGTATCAAGATCGTCAAAGCGGGCTTACTAGGAGAGGCAACTTACATGGCTTGGACGCGTCAAAGCGCTGCTTCAGGTTGAAGAGGATCGATGGCTCGTTCAGGTAGCGGAGCAGACGCATGTCCTCCACACCTCCCGGGTTGTCGTGCAGAATGGCGATCGGCAGCGACTCAATCTCGGTCGCCGTCGGACCAGCGACCGCCCGAATGGTCTCGGGGTTCTTCAGGTCGACGACGCGCTGCTCGGAGCCGCCCGCGTCCAGGAAAGCGGTGATGGTCACTTCCTTCTTGCGCTCGTTGTAGTCGACGATTTCCGACAAGAGCCACACCTCGTCCTTGTCAGGCACGTAGCACTGTACGCCTGGCACAATGAGGTTCTGCTTGTTGCCCGCGCCGGCTGCCTGTCGCCTCAGCTGCTCCTCCTTGAGCTGGAGCTGCTCGTTCATGAACCGCTTGCGCTTCTCCTCGAGGCTGAAGTTGGCGCGCCGGCGGCTGCGGTTGTCCCAGTAGGTTTGGCGCTTGCGCACGTAGTTGCCTCGGCCCGTCGACCGCTCGACTTGTCGTCTCGGAATAAACGGGATCTTGGACCCGCCCGCGGTCGGCGCCGCCGCTGGCGCCTGTGCGTACGCGGGCGTCCGTGCGGGCGTCGCGAACGCGCTGCTGCTGCTCGCCGTCCCAGCCGCAGCCGCAGCTCGCGCGTTGAAGGCGCTGACAGGCGTGGGCTTGGCGAACGATGCCGAGCTAGAGGTGGCGGTGGACGCGGCAGAGGGCGGCGCGGGCACGGGGCTCGTGCTGGCGATGAAGGCCGCGAGCTTGCTCTGGGACCGCGGCTTGCTGAGCATGCCCGGCGCGGGCGCGGGCTGCTGCTTCATGAAGTCCTGCAGCTTGCTGACGCCGGTTGCTCCGGTCGCGGGCTTGGCTCCGCTTGGCTTGGGGGCGGCCTTGGGGGAGGCGAATCCGGGTCTGGCGGCGGTCCTGGGCGAGAACACGGCCTTGCGCTGCGCGAACTGCTCGCTGCTGTCCAGGCGGCCGCGCGGCGGGGCGGACGGCGGCGGCGACGAGGCAACGGCGGGCGGCGTCCTGGCCGGCGGGTTGGCTCCTGACGACGGCGAGACCGACTTGACGAAGGCCTCGAGGCTAGAAGCCGGTCCGGCACCTGTTGCGGCAGACGGGGCCGAGTTGGTGTCGATAGCCGGCGGGTTGGAGCGCATAAACGCGGCGAACTTGTTGCTCGCGCCACCGACTGGCGCCGAGTTGGGCGCGGCAGCCCGCGACGGGACGGCGGCCGGCGATCGCGCTGGCGTTGGCGCCGGAGCCGGCGGGGGCGGCGACGCCACGGCGGCGGGCGGCGGGCTGAGCTTGCGCGGCGCAGTCGACTTCTTGGGCGGGCCGGCGGGCCGCTGCACGTGCTGGAGCGGCGCGTCGCCGGAGGCCGGCACCTGGCTGAGGAAGGCGTTGAGGCGCGAGGCGTTGGCGCCGCCGCTGCCCTTCCGCGGCTGCTGCTGCTGGGGCGGCGGCGTCTCGGGCGGGGGCGTCGCGGGCGGCGGGGACTCGAGCGGCGACTGCGGCGAGAACATGAGCGAGGCGACCTGCGGGGACATGGGCGGCGGCGTGGACGGCGGCGTGCCCTGCGGTGACTTGGCGGGCGCCTTGGCCTTCTTCTTGCCGAAAAAGTTGCCCTTCATGAAGCTCGAGAGCTTGCTGTTGGCGGCCGGCTTCTTGGTCGCGGGCGAGCTGCTGCCGGCCGAGGACGTCTGCGACTCGGAGTCGGACAGCGGGTTCTCGTCCATGTCGTCGTCGAAGGCGCCGGGCGACGAGTAGCCGACGCTGCCGTACTTGTCGAAGAGCAGCGAGAGCGTGGCGATGACGGCCACGAAGTCGCCCTCGGGGTCCAGCACGTCGTCCGGCTGGAAGAGCTGGCCGTCGCGCAGCCCCTGGCGGCGGCACCAGTCCAGGAACACGCGCACGTTGCCCTTGGCGTGGAAGACCGTGTTGACCTTGTTGACCTTGAGCCCGGCCGTGGGGTCGATGGCGTTCGCCAGCAGGCACAGCAGCTGCCCGTCCTGCAGCACGTCCGACAGGTGCTCCGTCGGGTCCATCGGCTCCTCCGTCACCTGCGAGATCCAGTCCTGCAGCTCCTCCACGCGCCGCATGCTCGTCGCGGGCTTGGCGGCCGAGCCTGAGGCGCGGCGGCGGGCGGGCGGGCGGGCGCGGAGCCTTGACGGGCGTTTCTTTCGGCGAATGCTCCCCGGCCTGCCGCACCAGCGAACCAGCTGCTGGGGGGACTTGGTGTGCACTTGGTGTGCACTACTGACTCCTTGCAGGGTGAGGGGCCAGCTGGTCCGGCTACCTACTCCTGCCCGACTTCACTTGGGAATTGTATGCCGCCGACCGTTATGCCCCGTTGATGGTACATTCCGCCCGCAAGAGTTCGATTTGACAACCTGATGGCGCCATAATAGGAGTATATAACAGTCTCCCCCAGTCAGGAGCTTGCGAATGGTAGAGACCGATGACGCCGGTTTTGGCGGGCCAGTCTTCGGCTGCTTATCTGGGCACACAGACATGAAGGGAAAGCCTATACTCCACTGCTCGCTACCGGCACCGATCCGCCCAACGCTGAACAGTACTTGGAGGTTCCAGCGCTTGTTGGTGGAGCCACATAGTTGCCAGCAGCCACCACTGCGTCAGTGGGGAAGTGAGTCCGCCCTATAAGGCTCCAGCGCGAGCTCTATGGGCACGCAGCTTGTGGCTGGAACGCTTTCGATGGATTTTGCGAGCGTCTACCGGTACGCCGAGCAAATGGATACATAGTCAGTTCAATGCAAAACGGATCTCCTGGTGTGGCGCACACACCATGTTGAAGTGGTTGATGCCACAGAATCATCGCGCATAGCTCTGCAGGACCTTCCTTCCCTTCCAGGACGCGAAGGCGGCGACTTTGTCATGCTGCAGCATCCATCTGCATGTCGAGTTTGCAGTGTGCAAGCAGTCAATGGGACGCCTCCCGCACCTGTTGAGGCGCTTAGCCACTCCCTGTCAACCCACGCCAAGCGAACTTCAAGCAGCATCAGTGACTGCCAAAGGTGGTGCTCGCCATTACAAGCGGCTCGGCTTTTACGGCCGATCGCGGGCGTGAGACTCTCGACTCGCCCGCAACGCCGCAAGCGGAAGCGTAGCCACAGGTGCGAGCTCGATGGCTCATCGAGGTACTGTAAATAGTGGATTGCCTCCAACGCTGTGCGACTGTCACACACGATTGTTGCCGCAGGTTTTATCAATATTATAGTCGACGATACAGCGTTCGCAGCTGCGTTTGAGCTCGTGTTTGCAGATCTCGACATGGACGCGCTCGAGGACTCAGCAATGATACCGTCTCGGTTGGTCAGTTACATTTCTCATCTGTTCTTCACTTTGGACAGCACCATCACGATCGGACAAAATGGCAGCACATACTAGGGTCGGCCAGCAACAATGCCGCAACGCCCAGACATGCAGATTCCCGGCATGGACGACAGCAAGTGGCTCGCTGGTACACGCTCGTTCCTGTCTCCGATTGGGCTCGACAACGTTGGTCAGAAGACTCTGTTCCAGATCCTGGCTGGTGTGCTTCGTCTTGGTGAGGTGACGTTTACGCTTTTGTTGCCTTCTGAATCCCCCCAACAATATCACGATCACTCTCTCCATGTCTTTTCCTCCACTGCAGAAAGTTGTAGAATTTGAAGTGCTTCAACACACTCGAGAGCGAAACGTTAGCGTGCTTTCCTACAACTTGAAGAGCAATATAGCAGGAGTACATAATGCTAAGGGAAGATCCGTTGTCTGCCGGTTTTGGCGGTGTAGTGCAATTATGGTGAACCGCGCACACATGTGCAGGCAAGTTGAAGTGTCACGGTATCATTGCGCTCACTGCTCTCTTGGAAGTGCTGATGGAGACCTTAGCACGTTCCAGCGTGCATCTACCGCATCCGATGTCTGCACCTCACATGCAGCCAACGGGACGCGTCCCGCTCCAGTCGAGGCGGTGGCAAATTCTGTGGCTGCGTTTCTGCTTTTGATATTGGCTTTGCGGGCGAATCGAACGCTGCGGCCGGACAAAAGATCGCTCGAAGAGCTGCGGGCGAAAGATCGCCCGATGGGATCGACTGCCGCGCCCACTCGCGCATTTCTTCTTCTCTCGGCGCTCCAGCAGCGATGGCCGAGCGCCCGAGCGCGGCCGCGTGGCTCTGCCTGGCGCTCCTGGCGCTCTTGACGACCGCCGCGACCGCCACCGAGGCCTCCGGGTTCCTCGTCGGCCGCCAGTTCGCGTTCGTGGGCAAGTTCTGCTTCGAGTGGCGGCCGACGCTGGCCGAGGTCGCAGGGGTGCGTGCTCTCGTCGCTGCTCGCCGCCTCACCGCCTCACCGCCAACTAATTACTGTCTCTGGGCTCTGAGCAGCGCATCGTCGGCAAGATCGAGAGCAATGCCGAGGACCTCAAGGTGGCCATCTACGACGACGAGGCGCTCTTCTGGAACTTCGTCATGACGGACCCGGCCTGCGACTGCGAGTGCAAGATCTCGCCGCGCCACACCAAGCGCGTGCTGAACGTCACGGCCGCGGGCGACCTCGACCTGCCCTTCCAGTTCGACTTCGCCGTCCACGAGCACATCCGCCCGCGCTTCTGGTACGTGGCGCTCGCGCGCTGCGTGCCCGGAGGAGACGCCTACCGGCCGTCGTTCACGCAGATCTCGCAGGAGAGCTACGACAAGTACTACTTCTCGGCCTGGTACGACCTCCACTTCACGCAGGGGGATGGCGGCGAGCTCCCGGTCGAGCAGCAGGGGCTCCCGCTCGTTTACGGCGCCATGGCCGTCCTGAGCGCGGCGGCAGCCGCGGCCCAGACCGCCTCGGCTCGAGCCATGCGCCAGTCCGAGTCCTTCCACCCGATCGTCAAGCTGCTGACCCTCGTCGTCGCATTCTTCTTCGCCGCCAATGCGCTGCTCGGGCTGCACTTCATGGCGCTCCAAGTCAACGGCGTCGGCGTCCCGCTCTTCTCGTACACCGCCAAGATGATCCAGGTTTTCGTCCGCGTCGGCACCATCTTGCTGGCCATGCTGGTGGCCAAGGGCTGGACGATCACGAGCGTCGTGCTGCACGGGCAAGTGACGCTCTCGTGCGTCATGCTCGTGTTCCTCGGACTCTATCTGTCCATGGCCATGTGGTATCTGGTGTGGCTTGATCCGGCCTCGACCTTGTACATCTACGAGTCGTGGCCAGGCGTTGGCATTTGCTCGATTCAAATGGCGGTGCTCGGGTGGTTTGCTGTCACACTGGTTGAGACCCGAGAGGTGGAAGAGTCTTCAAGCAAGCGCCGATTTTTCCTCCAGGTAAGCGATTGGATGCTGCATTGTGCCTTGGACTGCACACTAATCCTTAGAGTCGCAGATCGGGTCGCTGTTTGGCGTCTACATTGCTGCACTCCCAATCACTGTGGTCATTGCGGCTTTCCTGTCGCCATGGGTCCGCGAGAAGACTGTTGCCGGCATCTCGACGTCCGTGGACCTGCTTGTCTACGCCACACTCATCTACATGCTTTGGCCATCCCGTGCACCACGTTACTTTGAGGTTCGTGTGGATTTGCGCTAGCAGTCTTGTATCAAGTCGACACTGACGTCGTTATGCCACGATATACACAGCGACTATACTCAGTCTCGACGTCAGCCGAGAAGGTGTCGCTGCGAGAGCAAGGCTTGCCTACTGAGGAGCTATAGCATCGGGGTTCTCTACACTATCTATGTACTGCCGTAGATGGATTCTCTAAATGAAGCGTGGTTTGCGTCGTGGCATTTACCAACACTTAGCAGTCAATCTACTACAAGTTGACCTTATCAAGCACCTGCCGTGTCTTCCAATAGACGTCGAGTACTTGAATCTCGAGCGACGTCAGCTGTGCAAACGAGTGTAAAATCTCGTCCGTGCATGCATCTGACGACTCAGGATCTCGGAGTGTACGATTTATCCTTTCTATTAGCTCCTGTAATTGTTGGAAACGCACATGTGAGTGCCTCCAAGTGATTGAACGGGATGAATTTGCCAAACCTATACGAAGTACCTTGGCAAGCACTTCCACGCCGACAATAGTGGCAAGATGCGAGCCCAGAGCCGATGAAAGCCGACCGCATATTTTGTTCACTTCGTGAGGGTCGTGTTCTTGGTGACCTCCCTCATTCATTGTCGTTAGTACCATGGCTCGCATCTGTAGTAAGCGGCGGCATTCCATGGGAGTTAGTATTACATGAACATTGAGAATACTTTCCGTACCAAAAACTTACTGCAGACAGCTCGCCGACGTCAGAACACTGCAGCACAATTGATATGCCCCCATCGTCACCCGTATGATGCATCTTGAGTAGCAGCAAGTTGCCTGCTAGTGTTCTTAGAGTTGTCCATATCTTGCTTCCATGAATGACTCGAGAGCTTTTTCGAAGTGCTGACGGCTCAACTCCTGGGAATAGTCGACCAAGCAATGTAAACATCTGGGCGACTTGATCTCGATCAGCGTCTGCGTTGCCGCCAAACTGTAGCAAAGGCATCTTCATCGTGAAGCGCGACGGCGTTGACATTGTTGATAAATCTTGTTGGGCCTTCTTATCAGGCAACGACAATGCCACCTTGGACAATATTTTGTCAAAGATGTCACTTTCAGGAGCGTACGCTGCTAGCGATGACCACCAACGCACGCCAATCTCTTCAGCATGCTCGCCGGAAAGTGTAGGTCCAGATTCGCTACCTTTATCAACTACTGGTTCACTCATTTGAACAAGTAGCACTTGCTGGGGACTGCCGATGGGTATGGATAATGCAAATAGAGAGGATTCGTCATTGTCGACGGCACAGACACTGCCATCATGAGTAGTCGAGATGTGTTCGTTCGTGTGAAAAAGAAGTTGAGATGTAATCAAAAGGACACCTCCTTGGTGCACCTTCGTCTCTCGAGGATTTAGCGTAAGTGTGATTCCAGCTGCACTGCGACATAAGTTTGCTAGTGGAAATGTGAAACTTGAGATTTCATCCGGGTGTTCTTGGCGGTGGATGTGGACAGATATGACCCTACTCGGCAGGTTCACAATAAGGTGAGTCCAACATGACTCTCGCAAGTTCATTTAAAAATGTTGCCCTACCAGCAGCGGTAAGGTTGGAGAACTTCTGCTGAGACGCCAAGGCTGATCGAACATGCAAGCGCGATCGATTTTTGTTGCGAGAATGGCCCAGATCTTGCTGGCAACGCACTGATCTTCAATGCAAATAGATCCTGCAGCCCTATGATTTCACCAATCAACCGTTAACAGGAAAGTAATGCAAGCGCCGGGGCAGTAAGATCATGAAACCTGCCTGCTGTGCGATAAATCTGATGAACCTGCAAAGCAGAGTGAAGTGCCTCAAGCTGCTGATCCAGTGCGTGCGATTCATATCTCTCTCTGCCAGATTGCGTCGAAACATGCTCGATTTGCTGGAGAAGTGTACGCACACGGGTTTCTTCATTTCCCGTGCTGGTGCTGCGCTGGGATTTATCGGACTCATCGTGTCGAAAATCGCTTGGCAGCACAGTCGCCACGAGTTCGTTGAACGCAACCATATCCATCGACGCAACCCTGCCCGATGCAAACAGGAACGACACACTCTGTTGTGACGCATCAAAAGAGACTTGCAAGAGATTCTGTGGCATTTTGCAGAAACGAATCGGTCAGCAAGAAGTTGAAACGTACAGAGGCATATAGCAGTGTATTCGAACCGGCTCGACTGGCAGCTTCCTCGCAAACTTGCCAAGAAGCGGAAAGCTGGGATGAGGTGAGGAAGTGTTACTGCCACTCGCCACCGATATCAAATCTTTTAGATAACAGACAAATCCCATCCCTCTAGTAAGGTATAACAGAGTGCCGATGCTGTCAACAACGGTGATAGATTGGATCGCCGTATTGTGAGCGATCTCCACATGGTGAAAGTGGCGACCGATTGCATTCGTCTTGTGAGAGCTACTGGGGCTACTCAATAATGACGAATAAATTACGAGTCGACCACGAACTCCAGCAATCAAAAGAGAGTCGCACGATGCTACAGACTCATCCGTCGTTTTCGTCATGGCTCGAAATGGTACAATTGCGCTGATCGGCTCACCGATTGACTCGAGCAGAAGACCTGCATTGGTTTGTTCGAGAGATGCTGAACCAGCAATCGTAGTTGTCATTGCGATTGCAGCGTAGCGAACATGCCCATCTGAGTCGCCCTGGAACACGAAGAGATTCCGCACCACGCGGCCCCCAAATTCTGGAAACAGGCTCGAAAGCAACGAGGTGAAGTTCATGTCGCCGCCATGGGTCGACCACGAGCACGTCGATTGCTCGCCTTCTAGGTCATCCAGCTCTGCACGGAGCGAGTCGTTTTCATCGTCTGGGGCGCTCGCGTCGTTGCGAAACCCGGTGTCGCTCAGCCGCGGAGACCACGCGACCGTCGTCGGCGCGATTACGCTGCGCACCACGGTGAAGGTCCCGGTCGGGAGCAGCACGCATTCGACGCCGACTGCGCCATGGACCTGCATCGCCCACGCCGCGGGGGTGCTTCTCGGCTGGCTCGTCAGGGACGCGACCTGCTGGGTCGGCGTGACGCCCGCCGACAGCGACGACTGCCCGACCGCGGGCGCGCTGGCCGAAAAACCCGCCGCTCCGAAGTCGCGCTGCAGCCACAGCTGCCTCGGCGCCGCGGTGTTCGCGAGCGACGGCGGCGGGAACGCCACGAGCCAGATATTGCCGTCGACCGTCGCGACCGCGAAATCCGCCTGGCACGCCTCCTGCCCGTCTGCAGCCGCGCCCAGCGCCGCGACCGCCACGATCGCCGCCCTGGAGCGGATGACGCACTGCTCGAACAGCGAAAGCGAGCGACGCAGCGTTAGCAGCCGCCGAAAGGCGCGCGACAGCGATCAGGAGCGCTCGACCGACCGTCAGCTCGCCGTCCGCGAGGCAGTGCAGCAGCGCCGGCCGCAGCTTGGCCACCGCGCGGCCGCCAGGAGCGCGGGGCTGCGGCTCGTCCGCGCTCAGCGGCGCCGCGTGGCCGAGCGCCAGCAGCAGCGGCGCGCCGTCGGCCACGCGCCCCAGCCGCGCCACCTTCATCCGCGGCAGGAGTGATCGCTCGACGCCCATATTAATACGATTTTTGCTACGGGCAACGGCTGTACACTCCTTTTCGACCGGCTGCCGTCACTCTCGAGGGCGACGGGCCAGCATGGAGCGGCTGCCGGTGGCGGTGCTGGCGCAGGTGCTGGCGCTGCTGACGGCGCGCGACGTGGCGCGGCTGGTGCGCAGCTGCGCGGCGCTCTCGCCGGCGTCTCCGGCGCTGCGCGACGCGCTGGGGCTCGTCATCTCGCGCGAGTTCGGCGACGTCGCGGGCTTTCTGCGCGCCGACGACGCGTCCTGGCCGCGCTCGGCGCTCACGCTGCGCTGCGTGGAGGTAATGTGGGCTTTCTTGCATGGGGAGAGTGACGCGCTGACGCCGCGAGTGAAGGTGCTGCGCGTCAAGGAGCTGCTGGCGCGCGCGCGCGTGAGCCCGTTCGAGGAGGCCGCGAGCTGCCGCGCGACGAGCGTCGTGGTGAGCAAGGCCTGGCTCGTGGCCTGGAAGCGCCGCGCGCAGGCCTTCGAGCAGCTCGCGGCGCAGCTGCGGCCGGCCAGGAAGAAGCGCGCGCCCAGGAAGCGCCAGGGCGAGCAGCAGCTAGAGCTCGAGGGATCGGCGCAGGCGCTGGCCGCGGCCGGCCGCATGATCCAGTGCGCCCACGGCCGGCTGCTGCCCCTCGCCCAGTGTGTCGGCAGGAGCAGGCGCGTCATCCTCGCGCGCGGCACCTTCAGGAAGCTCGCCGTGTACGCGCCCGAGCTGAAAGGCTTCCCGCTCGAGACATGCGTCGACTGCGGCGAGTGCGTCCAGCAGCAGCAGCTGCGCGAGCTCGAGGCCGAGGAGAGGAAGCGCAGCCGCTTCGAGACGGAGATCAAGGGCTCCGCACCGCTCGTCGACCTGCTGCTGCGCAAGTCGGGCTACCCGAGCAATCTGTTTGCGCCCGGAGAGCCGCTGACGCTGGCGGCGGCGACTCCGCGGCCCATGTCGCTCGTCCAGAGAGGGCCGCGCAGCAACGGGGCCTCCTACTTTCTCGTGCCCAAGAAGTGGCTCATCAACTGGAGAAAGTTTGTGCGCAGCCAGGGCGATGACGCGCCAGGCCCGATCCTGAACTCGGAGCTAGTGTGCCTCGCGCACCGGCGCTCAGTCGTGCCGCCCTATATCTCCATGTTCCTGTCGGGGTTTTCCCTCGAGCAATCGCTTCGGGCTACTCAAGGGTAGGTTGCTTGTTCTCTCTTCTTTACATCCATCCATGTGTATTACCCACTGAGCTACAGCGCTAACTAACTTGTTTTTACTTTCATGGCAAAAAAAAGGCTTGCATCATACCCGGCTAGGCAGTACGAGATCGTGACGTTCCACGAGTGGGAGGCACTATACGACCGTTATTGCGCCGAGTTTGCGGTGGGCTTTGACGTTCGTAATGGCGCTTACCAGTGGAAAACGCAAGAGTGCCAGATCTGTTATTACGGCATGGCTGGGTCAGGTGTGGGCAAACGTGTCTCCAATCGCTTCTGAGCTGGGGGTGCACAGTATGTAGACGAGTTGTAAGCATATACTCGAGTAGACGACGGCAAATATCTCTTTTGATCACTCCTCTCGGTCGCTCGGGGGCTCAACTGGGCGAGACTGTAACTCGTCTGCATCGTCTCTATCCTCGTGGCGCTGTAGCTGTTGATGTTGACCGTGCACACCATATGGCTCATCGCGGAGGCCTACCATTTGAGCCTGTCGCCTCAAGTGTCGTGGACTGACATAGCTGACCATCTGCTCCCCCTCCTCTGTGCCTACAGTTTCACTGTGTTGATCGACCAAGTCTTCGCGAAATTCATCCCCAATCTTTTCGTTGAAGTGGCCATTTTTCTCGTTGAACTCGAGCTCGATAAACGCATTATCAAGACCATGCGACTCGGACGCTTTTGCTCGTCGGAATGCTTCCATCATCGCTGGGATGTTAAAGTGCATGAAGCTTAGTGATCCAAACCTCTCGACTTGTGACTCGTACGAGGCGTAGTTAATCGCGCTGAGCCAGCGCTTGCGCACCTCCGCACGTACACGATCGGTGCGTTGACTTTTGTCTTCGCGATAGGCACGTCGAGAGTCCATGATACCCTCGCTGATAATCATGCCTACGCCAAAGATCGTGACTGCGCAACATGTGCCCACAAGCAACGCGCTTAGGACCGCCTCGTTAATTTGTGACTCCTCGTTCAAATCGTTGAGTTGAATCAGAATGCCGAGCCATAGTGTCAAGAAAAGTTGGAGTTGCGTGATGCTTGCGATCAAATTGTCTGAGTAGTCATCGTACGGCTGAAAGAAAAGTAGGAACCACATCGTAACAAGACTGAAGTTCCAATCCACAAGCAAGTGTTAGTTCAGTAGAGACAGATCTGTGACGGCAGCACTCACCAAACCGAGACTGCCAGGAGAACTTGCTCGACACTTCCGTCTTGAACGAAGACAATCACAGCGCTCAAGAAGAGTTTGCGAGACAGGTCAACGACTTCGAACCACCAGTAGCTTTGCGAATCTGATCGGGGATTGAAACAAAAATTAGCATACAAATGTTTTCGCGGTCATACGAATGACGTATCTACTTACATTCAGCGTAGATAAAGCCCAGCCGAGCTTGAACGGTCGAGTCCTACGCATTTACATTAAGTTGTCAGAAAGCCGGGCTAATTTGTCCGTAACACTAACCCAACCCACTGTTAGGTTCTTGCGTTTCATATACTTGGCAAGCTGCTCATCTTGCACATCGCGATTATCCATTTCTGGAACAAACACTCCGTCTTGCGAATGTCGCTGTAATACTTCTTTGAGCCATTTTGTACGCAGTGGTCGGCACTGAGGCTTGCGAAGGAGCTTCAGCCGAGCATTTACGCCTCGGTCTTGTGCGAGCCAAATAAGGAGCCAGAAAAAGAACGGGATACCAATGACCCATACAGCAACACCGACCATTGCAATCACACCAAAAACAAACCAAGTCGAGTTGTAGCATACTATGCGTCGATCTTGTACTAAATAGTACACGTCGCCAATCTCTTGGCAGTTAAAGATTGCCAGGATCGTTTTTGATACGGTTGGATAGAGAAATAGAGCGATCCAGCAGTACAGCTTCAGACATTTATTCCGGTACGTCAAGTAGTTCATCCGAAGTTTGACACGTGCCTGCCACACGCGCAGATTACTTCGAATCGTTCGTTCAAGAATTACACCAGACAACACATGCTTTTTCACAGGGCACTCTTTGTGAACAGACCTAAAGACGCCCAGGTATGGTGTTCGCACCTGCGACATCCCAAACTCTCGCTTGAGACGACGAGTCTCCGCTTGAACTGTGCCATCCCGGTGTCCTTCGTCAGACTTCATATCTACTTTTTGAGCTGAAAATCTATTCAACGTAGCGTTTGCAAATTTGCGTGATCGCCACCACACTCGCGCCAGAGTAAAAGGGTTCAAGGACTCCTCGTCATTGCGTACAGCTTCACTCTCAAGAACAGGCAGGCCACATCTCAGACAATTTCGAGGGATCAGCTGTAGTTTTGTACGATAACTACGCATGCCCGCATAAAAGTAGGCAGTGATAACCGCTATTACAATTCCCACCAGGACGATTGTAACTCTGCAAGATACAAGCAAGTTGACGTTAGTGATTTAGTCTGCACTTGCAGTAAGGAAATAGAAGCCGTAGAGCTTACGTAAAGTTGAAGTAGAAGGTTGTGGAAATGATGCAGTCAATTCCCGCGATTGCAACAAGATCCTGATAATCACAACAATCGTTGCCGTTAGATTGTGATATGAAGGGGTCGTGGAGGATTAAAATACGCACCAAATTAAACTTTGCTGAATAAGTCATGATGTTTTGCATGTCCGTAGACCATTTAATGACGAATGCATCACGGAAATTGCCGAAGATTTGGAAAAAACCCACAAAGATTTTGAGCTTGCCTGCTTTGACTGGGAATTTCCGACTCGGCGGATCAACTTCAATACCAAAGAGAATTTTTGCATCCTTTTTTGGCTGACGCTTGAACCGAGCTTTCAAATGTTCAATGCCACTAACAACAATAGTTGACTGGCGCCGGTATTGAGCCTTTGCATAGTCTACAACACTCTGTCGTCGAGGTCGAGCAGACGTTGGCGGCTTGAGGCGCCGGTCAGCCTCTGCCTTCTCAAGAAGCGAGATTTCCGTGAGGTCACGAAGGTACACACGCACGCCGTAAATTGCACCAATAGCACCAATAACGATTATAATAGGAATCACAAAGTTTTGCCATCGCACCGAGGCGCGAACTTCAGCATTTGCTTTATCACATGCTATATACCACGAATTGATTAAAAAAAATTAGTGTACACCAATTAAACCAGCACTTTAGATGGTGTTCGACTTACGAAGGCATGTGTTGGATTTGGTCTTCTTGTATTTATCTGCACACACCGAGCAAATAGCTTGGTTGTATCCAGTAGCGCATGCACTTCCCGTGGAGACAGCTTGAGAAAGTGTTTGCACAGTTATGTCGGCCTGGCACGCACTCTCCACCTGAAGATTGGCACAAGCAATGTTATTTCACATCAAGCTCACGGTACTGCCATAGCCCGAAACTTACATCACATGCGTAAAACGATAATTTTGAGAGGCACGAGAATGTCCGGTCAGCATTCCAATAGTCCTTGAAACCGTTGGCAATCGCACAAGTGTTGATGACATCGGTGATTGTGTCATTTGAATGAGATGCCACAGCCTTGCATGGGTCGCCGGATTTCCATGAGCTTGGTGTACATTGACTCGCATGCTTCGATGCTGGAGCATCGAACAAATAGTAACCCTCAGTGGTGCGAGGAGACGATGTACCAAATTCATTTGCTATTGTCTCAGTTGCGCGGCGAACAGAGATCGAGCAGTCTGCACCAGCAGGGCAATCGTAGCATCTCACGCCGTCCAAACTGATACCATATATGTTCGGTCAGAATTCGTGATGATACATATACCCTCGCATTGCATGGATATCACATCATATGCCTACCTGTATCGGTTCTTTGGACACCTAGAGCATTTCCTGGTGGTTCGGCAATTGTGTCAGTGGTACCACACGAATAACGGAAAGCGAAAAAAGCAAACAACTCACCCATTCTCCGTAGAGAACCCAGGCTGACATGGAATAACTTCAAAGCTTTGTAAAAACGATATTGACCCGAAGCCTTGAATCTGACATTCCATCTCGAGGTGGTAGGGTTTGTCTCGTGGTGTGGCAGAAAATTTGGCATCCTTGAATGACACCACTCCTGACGACGCATCTATCGTATCTCGCGGCTTAAAATTGACGTATCCAGACAAATTTCCCGAGTTTCCCGAGTCGCTTGCTGCGCTGCAAGATGTTGAATTATCTAGCACTTCGATTTGGCCGTACAGATCAATCGCCTTGAGTCGCGGCCAAATTAGCATTGTTTTCTCAAGACTTTGATTTCTCGACTTGATGTCGGCGTATGATTCTTCATCTTCTGGCTCCATCACGGTTAATCCGCTAGAAACATTTTGTGGCCACCACATAACTTCAACACTACGGGTGTTAGTAGCCAGATCGTACTTGCTGTTTCTACCCATTACACATTCATTGCATGGGTACACAGGATGAGGATCGGTTTCAGAAACCCAGAAGATGCAGCCCCCACTAGGTGCAATGTTGTTTGTGCATGTAAGTCGCTGCATGTCAACCTTGTCGATTCGTTGACAGAAGAATGCACCCCCTCGCATGGAAGCAGAGTTGTACAGAAAATAACTGCTGGTAAAGGTTCCCAATCTTGTGCCAGCAATATAGATTGCGCCACCAAACGTACCCGAGTTGCTCACAAAAACGGCACCACTCGTGTTGAAATGAGCGGTTTCCGAAACATAGACAGCTCCACCCTGACTTGTTGCGTCGTTGGATGAAAATGTGGATCGAACGACTGTGACTGTGCTGTTGCCAGTCGCAGCGATGGCTCCACCGCTTGTTGCAGAATTACTTTCGAAACTGGTACCACCAATAATGTTTATCGTAGACTTCATTTTTACAGTCAACGCCCCGCCAGAGAGGTCGGCACTATTGGCCCTAAATTCTGTGTAATTCACTGCCAGACGACCAGTTCTGTCGACGTAAATGGATCCCCCGTCGACAGCCGTATTGTCAGTTAGAACGCAATTGTCTAGATTGACAATGGCATCAACGATCGCGATCGCTCCCCCACCTTCGGTCTTTCCTGTCTCCATTACACCGCCATTCTCTTTGAAAACAGAATTCACAGCTGACAAAGTGGCGTCGCGGCCAGCAAATATTCCTTAACATGGTAAAGTGCAGCGTTATTTTCCAATCGAATAGTGAGTAAATAAGCAAAGACTATGCGCTTACCTCCTCCAAGACCCTTCACCACATTGTTCTTCACGACAACCGTATCTAAAATACCCTCAACCTCTTCACCTGTGTCGAGATAAAGTGCACCGCCTGAATCGTCAGCGGAATTGTCTGTCAGATCAGAGGACACGACGACGACACGAGCCGAAGCTTCGACATAGATCGCTCCTCCCAGGTTATTTGATTCTGTATGTAAACCAAGTTAGCATTCAGTTGTGCTTGCATGTCATGTCTACTACTTACTGCTGAATTTAATGGTAGAGTCGACAATATAAGCTTGAGCCTCGGTTGAAAGGAAAATACCCCCTCCAGACTCAGTTGCAGAGTTTGCTTCAAATGTCGATGCCTCCACTTGCAAGTACGCATTCATTGCAACGTACGCGCCACCACCAGATTCTGCGCTGCCTTGAGCGAAGGTGGACGATATCGTTTCGGCGGCGGTACCTTCGCCGACAAGATACATTAAGCCGCCAAACTTTGAAGTTACCTCAGCTGAAGAGAGTGCCTGCCAAGGAACGTAACTTTTTCCGATCACAGACTTGAACAAGGTATCTGAAGCTGACGATATGGCTTTGGTTTCACCCCAAACGTTACTTTTTGCAATGGTAAGCGATGATTCACCTTCAAGCGCAAGCGATCCACCATAGAAAGCACAATTGCAGGCAAACAAGCTACCTTGGATGATCCCATTGGCTTTTTGGTCAACATATAACCCTCCGCCTTTCCCGACTTCAGAGGTACCCGCCGAATTCTCAGCGACTATTATGCGATTAGCTTCCAGTGTTGCGCCTTCTATGTAGAGCGCCCCACCAGCAATCCCTGCTGTGTTGTTGTAAAACACGCTGTCCTGGACATTAATCCACGGTGAAAGCGTCGGACTCATCGACCATATGCCACCTCCATATTCAGCTTTGTTGCCAAGGATACCGACGCTGTTCAATGTTAAATTGGCAACATCGCTCACAGCGATTGCCCCGCCTTGTTGTGCATAGTTATTCTCGAACAAGGAATTTTCAATGACGGCCACGCCTTCGCCAGTAATGTATGCTCCACCTCCAGCGCCGCTCAATAAAGTTGCACCGGTCACTACCATTCCGCTTACTGTACTGGATACAACACTCTTTATGCAGATGTTTGAACCACCAAGAGAAGATGAAATTGAGTTTGAATCGATGGTTGATCGGGACGAATCACTTCCGTCCACTTGCATAATTGTGGATTCTCCACCTTCACTGTCGAGGAAAATACCTCCGCCAAACTTCGCAGAATTTTGGCTGACGATAAAATTGGAGTGGGTTAGAAGACTGTCAACAATAGCGATACCTCCTCCAGAATCATCAGCTTCATTGCCATAAAAGTACAAGTTTCGCAGCTCACAATCTTCACTTGTCTTGAAGTAAGCGCCTCCTCCATTGGTGGTCGCAGACGAGTTTACAATTACAGATCGTGATATGATACACCCACGGGCACTGACAGTTGCCAGACCACCTCCATTCTCGGCATTTCCGCCAGAGATAACCATGTCACTCACCTTTGCACCGTCACCACTAATGAAGAGCCCACCGCCGACGCTAGCTGACGCTGCAGATATTGTGGCTTGACGAGTTCCAGTAACACCGTCTTGAGTAATGCCAGCAAGCGTCGAGGAGTTGACATATACACCACCACCTCGAGTTGAATTACATGATTCGATCAACAAATCATTGTAGATTACTTGGGCAGACAAAGCAAATAAACCACCACCCCAACCTGTTGGAGCTGAGCAGTTGGTAATAACAATTTGATTGAGTGACAATGTGCCCGATGTCACCGCCACGCCTCCTCCGGCTGATGTTGCCGTATTCTCCGATATTTGCAATCCATTTAGCTCGCTCAACTTTGCAGATAGTATTCCCCCTCCAGTTTGCGCAGTGTTGGACACTACCTCTACAGACCCGCTGATCTTCGAGTTCATCACACTCATACCTCCACCTCCGTCACCAGCAACATTACTAGACACAGTGATCCCATCCGCCGTGACGAACGAATCCTCCAAGACCATACCTCCACCGTCATTAGACGCATAGTTTGAGGCAATATATAAGTCCGCAATCGTCATACTTGATGCTTTCGCGATGTACAACCCGCCACCCACCGAAGCATATGAGTCGTTGATCTTCATTTCTTGAACAACGCTTGAGGCTCCAAGCACATATACACCACCACCAGCAAAAGAAGCGATGTTTTCAGCAAACATGAGCGGGGTGCCCGCCACTGATGGCACAAGGACCGATGACACAGTGCTTTCGTTCACAAATATTCCAGATCCGTTGACAGCTTTGTTCATGCTGAGTGTCACTCCATCGAGTTCAATATTGCTTCCTTCGCTGAGATGCAATCCACCACCAGAAGTAGCAGAGCAGGTAATACAACTGAAGTTAAATAACGTAGTTGCGCTTGCCGAGAACGAAGCGCAACCGCCGCCTTTAGTGGCTGTCGAGTCGTAGACAGCGACACCATCGATTTCTGCTCTCGAGTGGTAGCTGTAGAGACCACCACCATATTCTAAACAAAGCATTACTGTATGTTACTGCTCGTATCATCGTCATAATGCAGTTGAGCACGGACGTACCTGCAGAGCAGTTTGATATTCTGGAACTGCTGTCAAACATAAGGCTGCCGTCAGAGCTAAGGTATACACCACCTCCACGGTCTACAGCAGAATTTGACTGGAATACTGTCCCCTCGACGACAAGCTCTGCATCGTTCAGCAGAGAAACACCGCCGCCACTCTGGGCTGCTGCATTCAACTTTACGATGGAGCTTGATATACGCGTCCGAGATGCTAATACTGCTAATCCAGCCCCAGACGGTGCTACATTCTGCGATATGTCGATATTATCTATCGCTGTCAAACCGACCAAACAGACTCCACCACCAGAATCCGTTGCATTATTCGCTGCAATAGAACTGGTAGCATCACCAATGATCGAAACTTCGTTCTGCGCATATATGCCACCTCCGTTGATAGCAATAGAATTCGTCAAATCTGAATTGTGAAGACGAACGCTAGAACCGTCCAAGAACAATGCTCCTCCCTTGTCTGCTGCACAGTTTGTCATCAATGTGTCGAACAGTTCAATACTTGATCGCAAGGCGTACACTCCACCGCCACCACTTGCAGATACTGCGCTAATGATTGTTACACCTTCAAGGCGGGCTGAGCCGTCAATGATATTTAACGCCCCACCACCAGGAGATATCTGAACATTCATACCAACCATTGTCAGATTGGCAAAGGTGATATCAATCCCGCTGACGGTGTACCCTCGATAAGCCATGTTGCAGTTCACACGAACTAGTCCGTTCCCTAGTATTCCTCGAACAGTGATTCCATCGGTCGAGATTGAAAGGCCGCAATTATTTGATCCCACAAATGTACCAGGGTACATAACAATTGTTTGACCGGGTTGGACTATATCGAGGGCATGCTTGAGAGTCTTGAGAGCCTTTGGTGATTTGCCCGAAGCCGATGTTAACATACGCTTTCCAGTGCCTTCAAAGTCATTCCCATACACACTGACGGCAATTGCACTATCTTGGTCCATTGTACATAACGGATCACATGGGCTTGTTTGGCACAGAGATATGTCTGACGGGCAGAGTGCAACATTTTCGCAGCTTTCACCGACAAACCCAGCAAAGCACAAACACATTCCACCATCGCAGACGCCGTTGGATGAACAAGCAACTGTTCCTGGGCACGGGATCGAGGTAGTTTCAGATAAAGTTGATTGCTGATACGCGATTTCGAATCCTCTCAGAGCTACGCTGTCATCTGCCGAGAATTGAAGGATTACTTTGTCGATATCGGATCCAGTTGAGATCACAAACTCGCCGACTCGTTGACAGCCACCGGACCAGAGGGAAGTTACTACATCATTGCGTATTACGCTGAGAGAAAGAGTGTCATAGTCACACTCGAGTGAGAATGTGGTCACCTGCATTTCGAAACATAATCAGCATTATGAAATTCACCAACTATAGAGAACAAAATATTCACATGTAACTCACATTGAGTAACATGCCGGAAGTGCTGCTGGGCCAAATAACCCACTCTCGCTGCAGATTATTATCATAGCCATCCAGTCGAACAACTCCGCTAGTCCCACCACACTCGAATCCCCCTGACGCGACTGTAGCAGCTTGATAAATAAGCGGGTCGCTTAAAAGAGACAGAGTTGAATCTTGGTATAAAATTTTGAGTTGATATGAGTAAGTAGTTCCAACTTGAACAGTCTTGTCCTCAGCATAAGTGTCAGCTCCACTGTAGACCAGTATGGAGCTATCTCGGTAAAGAAAGTAACTTTGCGCCAAACTCGACCTTTCCCACATTAGAGTCACAACTGTTGTAGATACTGCGGCAGCATCGAAATATGTGTTAGTTTGCAATAATGGGGTGACAACAAACTAACCACGTACCGCATCCAGTGGTTGGCGAAGGAGGTTGGTTTAAAAACGAAGGGGTCACAAAATATATAGGACTACTCTCTTTCCCAGCGATTCCTTCCACAGTAGTTGCCATCTATGCCGACAAGATAATGAGGTTAGTTCGTGCTGATTCGACTTACCAGCCATGGGCGTTGAAGCACAGATAAATGCCTTACCACAGTCACGACATATTTTGTCGCTGGGCTCAACCGAGTAAGCGTAACATTCAAGGAAGTAACAGGAACTGTTACTTCGACAACACTCGATGCATTTTGCTCTTCAACAGTACGAGTGAGATATGATTCAACTAATGTCCCTCCAAAATCCTTGCAATCCTCCCAAGTTATTGTAGCTTGTGCGCTTGACAAGTTGAATAGCAGTGTTTTTTGTGGCGGCCCAGGTATCGTTGGTACATCAGTTGTAAACACAACTTCTGTACTTTGGCGCGAAGGCCCAACCGAATTTATGGCAACCAGAGTTACTTTGTAGTCTGTCAGTGGGAGAAGGTTGCCGACAACGCACTGAAGCACTAATCCGTCACATCGACCAACCTCAGCGTCTCCAGACTTTGCTAGGAGAAGAAAAGAAGTGATCATCGCTCCACCAGTATCGACGGGATGTTTCCAAGTGAGATAAAGGGCACCTCCCGTAACAAGTAATGCTTTTGGTGAGTCTGGTGCGTCTGGAGTAGTTGCAACTTGTGTAGTTCCCGCCACCGTCGGAGCTGCAGCGCTTGGTCCAGCATCGCTCTCAATGTATACAGAGAAATCATATGATGTGGTTGGGAGGAGATTACCGACGGCAATATAAATGATCACCAAATCCTTTTCTGTCAAGCGACGGGCGTGCTGATCACGATTCACTGCTTCTTGACTTTGCAATCGCCTTTGAGGCGTAGCGCTAACTAGAGGTTTGCTTAGGCGCCTAATAGACCCAGATGGGATTGCGATTCCATTTGCCAGTACCCCAAATGTCAAATCCAGCATACTGACGCCCCCTGTATCACTCGGTGCTGGAATAGCCAATGTAATGGCACCACCTGAGGTATTAACAATTACCGGTTCTCCTGGAGCTGATGGAGCTGTTGCATTCCCAGTCATAAATACACCTGGTACTGCATCCGTTGCTTCTCCGAGATCATTGATCGCATACGCGCTAAATGAGTATTCCGTTCTGGCCGACAAACCTCCAAAACAAATAAACGCCTCTGAAGTAGTCCTGACTATCTGTGCGTTTGTGGTGGATTCGGCTGTTTCAATCGCGTACACGCTGTAGGACGCTACAGGGCTGCCTCCGTTATCATCGGGCTCATTCCAGGAAAAGCATACCATACCTCCCGTGGCATTCAACTTCTCTATATCGTTCACTGGGCCTGGAACCGAAACGTAGGACGTTGAAAAAGTATACACAGTCGAGTTATCGGAATACCCAACTTCGTTAAGGCACGACGCGATGAAAAAATACTCAGTTGTCTTGGTTAATCGTGTCTTCCAAAACGCATTTTCTGAAGAGTTGTAAACGAGAGTCCATTCTGGTGATGTAAGCCTAGTTGGGCTCATGTATACCTGGTAGTAAATTGTGCCACCGCTGCCAATATCGATCGGTGTTTCCCATGCGACGTTAATTCCCCCTCCTGTTGCTCCGACTTGCTCCATCCATAAGATAGGGGTTGGTAAAGTTGCATTAGATGTGGTGAAACTGTAGAGTTTGACGACTCGTGGCGTGGTATCCGGACAGGCTGACACGTCGTTGACGGGTATATACGAGAACAAGTATGTTTGTAATGGTGTAAGGCCCCCGACCTCGACAGTGACGCTCAGCTGAAATGCACTGAACGAAGAATAGTCGTAATAGCTTCCTTTAACCTACACTCAACGTTAACAGTATGAAGTATTAGATTTGCATGCACTAGGACAGTAAGAAGAGCCCATACCCTCTTGCTGTTGATGTATAACTCGAAGTCGGTGATATCAATTCCTCCTGTATGCAAGTGTTTTAGTGATATGGGCTATCAATGATGAAATTAACAATCATCGGAGTACCTGTATCGTTTGGTGAGTACAGCCAAATATGCAAAGCTCCACCTGTTGCGTAAGACAAGGTCGGTGCTGGTGGATCTCCCGGTTTGGTAGGAGCTGAGGTTGTAAAATTGACGACTTTGCTGAGTGGTCCGACTACATAAACATCGGCTTCGTCGTTTGATAAAAGCTCCATGTCTGAAGCCACCTTTGAACCATCAACTGATACCGTCCATTCGTTATAATGGAGATATTCTCCTGAATCATAATCAATCGAGTTGAGTTCGAAGAGATAGCTCTACAAAAGAGTACAAGTATGAGTCGGGGAGTATATTGAAGCAAAACTATGTCAACAAAGATGAATCGTACCTCAAACTCAAAGAAGGTAGTGTCGCTCGGAAACTCGCTAGCTTCAGGAAATGTAATGGTGGCGTTCTCAGTTGATAATATGCCATATCCAAGAGGAGTCAAATCTCCCGGAAGAACAGTTGTTGCAACTATTTCATAGTTTGTCTCAGATGCAAGTCGAAATATCCGAGCTTGGAGGAGCGTATTAACATCATAGTACGCCTTTCGGAATCTTGTGCCTGAGTTCATTTCGCGATAGAAAAAGCTGTAAGCTAGATTGTCGTATCCTCCTGTCAATGCATAATAAGATTATGGTGAGAGTTTGGGTCAAAGCAATACACAAGCGATATCCGCAAGCATATTCTAAAGCCTACCACAGTCAAATGGCGGATTCAGTTCGAAGCCAATTGATCCCCCTGTTACTGTGGGATTCTCAGTGATAACTCGAGGTGACCCTGGGCGAGAACGATTCGCGGATGCAAACAAAAACTCCTGAGAAACAGCGCCTATTCCAACAAAGTTTGATGCCTGGCGAGATTGTAGAGGTTAGCGAGCGCCTGGTGCTGCAAAGATGGCGAAAGTGATATGAATACAGACCTGGAAGTAAATAGAGTATGTTGTGTTTGCGTCGGACACTCCTATGCTGACAATCGTATCATTTGATGCCAATGACATCGACTAAAACCATGGACATCACACTATTAGAGCAGGATGCTAAAAGAATACGTGCACGTTTGAAGGCATTACCTGATACGAAATGCTGCCAACATGACTAAAATTGATAGAATATCCGGATATCATCGCACCCCCCGCATCAATTGGGGGATCAATCAGAATGTTAAGCAATCCGCCTGTGGCTGTAACAAGCGACGCGACAGCTATTGGTCCTGGTACAGTAAAGTTTGTTGTCGAGTACAGAAACGGTTCTGAGAACTGCCCACTGCCGACAGCATTAATCGCCGCGATTCGAACTGCATACCGCGTAAGTGCTGAGAGACCCCCAATTGTCACATTTGTAGCGTTGTTTTGGGTTGTCATAATCCTGGGATTTATGCTTGTGTTGGAAGAGAGAGTAATATTGTATCGCACAATAATAAGATCCGCCCCTCCAACACTGTTTGGGGGAGTCCAACCCATTAACAGCATTCCTCCTGTGGCCTTCAGGAGGGAAACTGAGTTGGTTACTCCGGGAGGTGACTCGTCTCCGTCGTCATCGATCGTGATTCTTGTCAAGGCACTTGCTCCGATAGTTCCCCCACCACTCACAATTGTTAATGCAAGGTCGAAGTACAAGTACGGGTATGTGTAATAGTCGTTATTTGACAAGCACACAGACACGTTAGCTGCTGTAACTTGATCTGGGAACTTGATTTCGGTCATTTTCAGCTCAAAGTCGATTCCTGAAATGGCTGTTGCGTTAGTGTTGTTGACAGATGCGATGCCAACAACGATTCGAGAACTCATGCCACTTGTCCGATCGAGCTGCACGGTCCCGCAACCGCAGCTCTCAGCGAAGTGATATGCATCAGCTGAAAAACTAACCGCTCCAGCGTCTCCTTCGTCGAGAATAACGATAGTCGCTTCCGATGGCTGGACAACATCGGATCGATCAGTAGTGTCTGTCAGTTGTAAGCTCACAGTTCTGGATAGGGCGTTGTAGACGTTGTTGTTGGCAATCGTTACCTCGAACTGTTTAGATGTCTCACCCGCTTGAAAAATGAAAGATCGATTAGCTTCTGGTGGGAGCACGTAGTCAACCGAGTCAGTAGCGTTGCTAGTATTATTCACCGTGTACTGACACGAAATTGTGCTGGATGACCCATTTACCCGAACCAACTCTACAACGAAAGTCCCCACGTCTTCGCGTACAAGCATTAGTGGGTCCTTAAATACGACAACCCCACGCTGAGCAACGTCGGTGGTGGCAACGAGCCGCTCCATTGCCCAATTTCCAACTCCAGCGGAGTTCTTTGCGCGAACATTTATGGAGTATGAAGTTAGCGCATTCAATCCGGAGATAATTGCACTCGACATTGCAGATGGCACTGTCTGGTTTAAATCGGAGTCTTTGATTCCGTACTGCACTTCATAAGTCACTTGCTCTCCACCTGTATCGTACGGGCCGTCCCATGAAACCTCCAGTAAAGACGATGATCGACGTACAAGCACCAGGTTATACACCGTTGACGGTAGAGTTGGACTACCAGTCGAAACAACTATGGCATCACTCAAATCACTTGCCCCAAGATCAGTGCTTGACAAGGCGGCTACGCGATAGGAGTACGACTTTCGCGCTTGAAGACCAGTTACCTCAACTTGGGTGCTCCGGCCCACAACAGAGAGTTGTCTTACACCATCTTGGAAAAGAATAAGCTCTGTTAAAGGAAGGCCGCCGGTATCAAGTGGCACATTCAGCTGGAGCACTACGTATTGAGATCCTGTGCTGACAAGTACTGGAGGTGGCGGTTTTGCTGGACGAATTGCATCCCCGTTTGTTACATTTGCGAGAATTACCTGGCTTTCGCCAACGATATTAGTAGACGAGACATCAATCGTGTACGCCAACCCTGCTCCAGTACCATAGTATGAGTAATTAGAAGCCAACGTGGTAATGTCAACGATATTCCCCGAGGTATCATTGACAAGAAGATGAAACCCCAGCAGTTGAACCCCGCCCGTGTCCCTCGGTGCTGTCCAATTAATCGACAACTTTCCGCCCACTGCAAGAGCTGAGATGTTTCTAGGTGGCTGCGGTCGAGTTGGCGATGTTGTATAGCCAATCAGCATTGGACTCGGTAGACTTGAACCCATGGAGTTGGTTGCACGGACGTAATAACTGTACGCTTGATTAGCATACAAGCTTTGATCATCAGTCATTGCTATCTGACTCCCAGTTCCGTCGACTCTGTCTATAAGTGTGCCGTTCCGGAATACATGATACGCTGAAAGGCGATCGCCTCCAGAATCTATCGGAGGCTCCCAAGCGATAGCTATTGACCCTCCCGTAGCATTGGTCATTGTTAAGTTTGTTGGTGCTCCAGGAATAGTAAAACTACCACCCGTTCTTGCATATATCACCGCAGTCGCCGGACTTGATCCTACTGTGTTCCAAGCTACAAGTCGGTACCCATACGATGTATTTGGTGTGAGGTTCCCACGCTGAAACGTAGTTTCTGTACCGTTAAAGATCAAATCCCAATTGTCTGAGTAAATAATGTAGCCCAGAATTCCAGATCCTCCTGAATCTTCAGGCGACAGCCATGCCAAAATTTGCATTCCGGTTGTGGAAGCCACAATTGAAAAGTCTCTCGGTGTTTCAGGCAACGTCGCGCTGGATGTTGCTGTGTATAATATATTGAAGTTGGAGTAGCTAGAGAAATCGACACAAGCGCTGGCTTCATTGGTCGCGGTAACAAGAAATCCATAAGAAGTAGCAGCTGTCAATCCAATTACTTTAGCGGAAACAGAAGTTGCCGACTTGTTTACACCACCGACGATTTGATTGTATTGTTGCTTGACCTCAAGCCCAACAAAGAAATAAATATCATACTTTGATATGTCGCTTCCTCCATAATCGAGCGGTGGCTGCCACGATAACACGATTGACCCACCAGTTCGATTGACTACATGGGTACCGAGAGGTTCACTTGGAATCGATAGATCACCTGTTGTTACTAAGATTGCATTGCTCGTTTCGCTGGAACCTGCAGCATTAACTACCTTGTACTTGAGAGAGTACTGAGTGGAAAATGTAAGACGAGGTATCACGCATGAAGGGGTTTCACTATCGCAAGCCTCGGCGAAAAGATTTGGCTGCTGACCTGATGCCAGGTACACATAGTATCTTGAAAGCAACGATCCACCAATATCTTGAGGAGGTGAGAGGCTAACTTCAATAAGTCCCCCGGTTACCCGCTTTATCTCAAGTCCGTCGGGCTTTCCTGGAACTGTCACTGATCGTGTCATGAAGGAGTACGGATCACTGGGAGGCCCAGTTAACCCTCCAATGGTTGTTGCGGTGATAGTCACCGAATACTGCGTTACGGGCATAAGACCGTACAATGACAGAGCTGGAGTAACTGTGTTGTAAGTTCCAATTACAACTCCTTCAGATTCAATTCGTACTACACTTGAGTAGTATGCAATAAAAGATCCACCGAAGTCATCTGGACGAGTCCACGACAGCACAGCGCTACCACCGGTTCGAGCAACCGCTTCGATACCTTTTGGCGAGGTTGGCGGAGATGGTGCTCCTGTTTGAACGACCATAGGCCCAGCGTATGCTCCAGTTAGCTGATATGCTTTTGCGGCGACTGAAACGCGATATTCAGAGTGAGCCACAAGATCATAAGCTGTAACGGATTCGGTCAAGCTTGTTAAAGTCTGCGCAGCTCCAGAGTGTGACTCAACGATGATGACGAAACTCAGTATTGTGATATTTGCAGCACCTTTGTTGTTTGGACCAACCCAGACTACTGTTACACTTCCACCGGATGTGACAGTAGCTGAGAGCGACATTGGTTGACCTGGCGGTGATAGGTCACCATCATCAAGAATATCTACAGGTACGGGTAGTGTACCGCCTACCGTGGCTCGACCGCTGATGATGCTCATATTCAGAAAGAATCGTTTTCGGGGTTGGTAAGTTGAATCATTTTTTATCGTAACAAGCACAAACGATCGGTATTGCTGATCCCCAAACGAAACCAACGAGTTTGGAATTGAATAGTCGACACCGAGAGCAGCTGTCGAATCAATCATCTCAACAGGTGATATGAGCGCCGACACCGCGCCACTCGCGCTTCCAAACCGGTTAATTGAGACATTGAGCGTAGGAGCAGATTCCAGGATTGAAATAGCAGAACTGGGGAACTGAAGGCTTCCTGCATCTCCGTCATCAGTAATTGTCACAATGAGCTCATTCGGAGTACCAATAGCTGCGCTATCACTATCAACCTGCTCCAGTACGATTGAGAAATATTTGTCCGGGTCATCGGTAATATTGTTGTTGATAATTCCGACAGAAATGACCTTTGTCACGACGCCAGCATCAAATGATATCAGTCCAAACGCTGATGTATAGTGAACACCTTGAAGCGCGGTACCGTCGACAGTGCGATAATTGCATTGCGTTGCCACAGCACTTCCGTTCACACTTCTGACAATTATAGTTGCATTTCCTGCCGCTTCAGATACAAAAGCCGAGGCTACAGCAAATTGCAGTATTCCAGGTGACACAGGATCTGTCGTTACTGTAATCACTTCACTCCACTCGCCAACACCAACCGAATTTTGACTTTGAATTCTGATTCGATATTGTGTAGAGGGCGTGAGCGCGGATATAGCAAAAGGGCTTGCAGTAGTTCGCGCAACCAACTCAGGTGCAGATGACGTATTGAGCTCAACATTATAGCTCAGCTCAGCAGAGTCACCGCCAGAATCAAATGGAGCCAGCCAGTCTAAAGCGATTGCATCACTCGTCTTGGATATTATCTCTATTTGACGAGCTATACCGGGGACTGAGATTGCTGTAGTAACGAATTCGACTACATCGCTTGGATCACTCTCACCAATAGCGTTGACAGCAGTCACCACTAATGCATATTCTGTCAAAGCTGATAGACCAACCGCATCAATATTAAGGGCTGTCGGCGAAACCGTGCTGACACTGGTACCGTTGGTAAAATAGACATTATACGCCAGCACGCTGCTTCCTCCAAAGTCAGTTGGACTTTCAACAGTCAATCGAACCCGCCCTCCATAGATGGCCACGATATTGGGGATGCTGATTCGCTCAGGGCGTGTTGCTAGTCCCGTCTTCGCAGAAACCGTGACCTGGTCGCTGGCGCCAATATCATTTACTGTTGCTGCTTGCAAGGAGTATTCCGTTGAAGCCCACAGTCCTGAAAATGTGTGGCTTGTGCCTGTGTCGTTATAAATCGCAACGATGATTGAGCTTTGCATAATAAATACTTGATAGCGGCGAATTGGTGCTCCACCCGTATCAGCCGCGTTAGACCACATGACGCTGATTGAGCCACCACCAATACCAACTACCCAGAGCGATGGCGGTGCAGGGACAGATGCCTTACTGCTTAAGAAAATAACAGAAACGTCATACGGACCAGACCCTGCAGATGAGCACGCCGCGACTGAATAGTCATAGGTAGTTAGTGCACTGATGTCGTTGGAATCTGCATAGACAATTGTTCCAAATTGTTGGTAGACAGTGTCCAACCACGTATCATTTCGGAATACAGCGTAGAAATCAATCGGCATTCCTCCAGAGTCCGCAGGTGGATCCCACGACATGATGACAACTCCACCCGAGGTTGATGGAAGTTGTTTCAAATTCCGCACTGGCCCCGGTGGTGTTGGCTGTGTGGTCGGGGCCAGAAGCAAGGTCGAGTTCACACCACTCCCGACACTGTTTACGGCAGCAATCAATACCTCATACGTAGTCAACGCGTCCAGATCGTTTATCACAAGCATTCGCCCATTCACAGATGTTGTAGACAACGCTTTCGTACCATCCGTTGGCCCAAAGAAAACAATGTAGCCAAGCAAGCCTGTCCCTCCGGTGGACCTCGGAGCGTCCCAAATAAGTGTCATGGACCCACCTGAAATGCTGGTTGCGCGCACATTTTTTGGCTGGGATGGCACGGCAGCACTACTTGTCATCAAGGTAAAAAAGTCGCTCTCAGCACTCCAATCGTCGACAACGCAAAGTGATCGGTAGTTGTACGGAACGACACTAAATGCGTAAGATGTAGATGCAGACAATCCGGTAACTAATGCCTTTTGGTCTAGTGAATTCCTTCCGTCGTACGCAATTGTCGCAGGTAACCACGATCCATTTGTAAGCTGTTGGCGCTGTCGAACAACGTATCCAACAAGGTTAAGGCCACCAAAGTCTAGTGGAACTTCCCACTCTAGCGTGACCTCTCCTGGATCTTCAAATAACAGACTTGGCTCACTCATGTGACTCGGGGATGTGGGATCTGTTGTAGAGTATGTAACACCATCGCTCATTACACTCCAGCCCTAACAAAGCAGAAATCCAGCCATTAGTTGTGTAATTAAGCTGTGATATGATGCGCCGCATTAACAAACTTACCTGTGCATTTTGTAATGTTACCCGGAAGACATACACTGAATTGGCGAGGAGCTCGCGTACACCAACGGTTCCAACTATAGAGCCACTTGTCGTATCATGAACGTCTTCAGTTGTGTATGTCCGAAAAGTTAGGTCGCCAGCCACAAGTCGCGCCATATACAGAGTGTACGAGATTAATGGTGCTCCTCCGCAATCCGTAGGAGCGATAATGTCCAGATACAACATTCCTCCTGTGGCATTTGCCTTTGATGGAGCTGGCGGCTCAGTTGGGGGCAAAGCAGATAGAGTTTCAGCGACTACAGTCTTTACCTCACCTTCCAGACCAGCCTGATTACGTCCAGCCATATGAAATTGATATATTGTACTTGCTAACAAGTCACCAATCAAAGCCGTGCTTTTTTTACTCATAGCAGGGATAGTTGAGAGTCTGAATTCACCAGTGGCTGTATTTTCGATCCCGATAGAATAGCTTGAAATCAAAGACCCTCCAGAATCTGTTGGATCCGTCCACTGGAGTTGGACTGCACCACCCGTAACGCCCATGACACGAAGAGAACCCAATGCACCTGGATTTGACGGAGCTTCGGTTGATATCGCTTGGATAGGAGAATACTCGCTCCATCCACGCTGGTTCTTCACTGATGCAGAGATCTCGTACAGAGTGGAGTCGTCTAGTCCAGATGCTGATATGTACGGAGTCAGCGACTCCATACGTGTAACCGTAGTATTTTTGCTCGAGCGAATCTTTATCGCATACTTCTCAATAATTGCTCTATCGCCGCCTGTGAACCGATTTTGGCTTAGAAGAATTTCAATTTGACCGCCAGTTACAACGCTCACTGAAAACGTAGGATAGGCGGGAATGCTAATGTCTCCCTTATCAAGTACGTTGACTGTCAAATTTGTTGAGCTCACGGGGACACGTGACGAAGTGTTCCACAAGCTAAGCTCAAACGCACGGCTTCCAAATTCATCAAAATTGTTAATTGCAAGCGAAACTGTCGTCCTCCATTCCTGATCAGCAAAAGACACTAGTTTGTTGACAGTTCCTGATGTCAATGCCGATGACCGACTAGACTTCACGCGGACATCGACTGAGCCACTAATCCCTCCTGCTCGGATTATTCCGACAGTGATTGAGCCAATGTCCTCCACGACGCTAAGCTGTGTTGTTTCAAACGAAATTATATCTCCGGCATCTTGGACATAGCGAATTCGTGTGGAAGTGACTCCAAGGTCACTAGAGGTTGCAGATAATAGCGTGATGTTCACTAATCGAGACTCATTACCGCTGCTAATATCGTATGGTAGGCTGATGTAGATAGACGAGGTATATGAGCCTATCCCAAACTGAAGCTCACCTGTATGCAAACGATGTGTCAGGCCGAAACCCACACACTCAAGGGTATAGTTTGCAAACATACCTGAGTTGCTTCCGGTTGGATCAGTTGTGCACGATGTCCCGTAACCTGTTGAGACGCAAGACCATGCTTGAACCGCATCGATTTGAAACGTGACATCTTCTGCCGTTGTAGTTCCGTAGAAGCGTCCAACTTCGATCCATACCTGATCACCCTCGTGGTTCCTGTACTCAGTTTTCGCAAAACCTATGGTACCGGTTTGGCCGACATCAACTTCGAAAGTTTTGTTGTCCCAGTCACTATCCCCATACGTGCTAATGGATTTCACAGATACCATATAAGACGAGTCAGTTGTAGATCCAGGGAGGTTAGTCGCTAAGAGGCTATCGGGACACGTCACTAAGTCCGACGACGGAGTGCAATCTAGTGACGCTTCAAATACGACGGCACCGGATGAGATCTTCGAAACAATAGCATTCACAGTCAGTCCAGAGCTTTTGAAAACGTTCACGTTCGTAGGTGGCACTAGCGTCAAACGAAGCTCTGACGATGTTGCATACTGTAATCGCGTACTTGGGGGTAATGGTATAAGCAGCGGTGCCGAAAATAACGTATTCGCCATTCTGAAGAATCCGGCCGCCGATACCCCAGTGCCGTCGATCCATAGACCCACGGATACATTGTAAGTGTTCGAAGAGATCAGACCTTCAATCGAAAGTTGGCAGCATTCAAATTGACCACTCTGGAGCGCAGTGCCCATTTCGTCGTATAACTCATAGTACAGGTTGAGCGTGCTGGATACCTCGCAGGATAGAGAGATGGAAAATTTTGCTGTCATTTCATCGAACTTAGCGCTCGATAGGGTCATCTCGCCTTCATCGCTAGTATTTCCCGTTTGAAATGTGGCAGATGAAGCTGAACTGTATCCTGCAGCATTGCGAGTGATCAGAATGTACGAGTACAATGTTTTAAGAGCCAAATTACAATGTGAAAATGTCAAGTCTGTCGTCGTTTCGAGGAGCGATACTCCCATAGACATTAAAGACACCAAAGATATTGGAGAACCACCATTATTCTATGCCAGTCCATAATATTGTTAGCTCTTAGAGGTGGTATTCAATTCCAATGTAATATCGTACCTCAGCAAGTGTCCATCCAAGCTGTAAAGAACCACCAAATTCAGATTTCAGAAACAGGATAGGTGGATCCGGGAAAGAAGCGTCACTGCAAATAAACAGATACCGGTAGCTTAATACTACGATACAAAAGTCGTGAACATGAATTTGAGGTCCTACCTTGTGGAGACGACAGCTGGCAATGAGTATGTTCCATTCCCCACGACATTGGATCCGTGAATCGCAATCACGTACTTAGTTGACGCTACGAGTCCTCTAATAGGGCACTTGCGAACTCCGTCCACAATGGCTCCTCGTGGGCACTCGACATATAAATCATCCCGAATACCACAAGCTTCTCCGGTGCTTAGCTCACACCGTGGATCCGTAACACTGCTAATATCAACATTACAATTGCTTGGATCAATTGCTTCGATATCTGGGTCTGAAGTCGTCGAGTTCGTGAAATAGTGCGAGCAAGATGAACAGATAATCGCGTCATCATAACAATTGTCAAGGCTGCTAATTTTCACAGTGTACGAAATCTCGTCGCTGGAGTATCCTCCAGTGTGTGCAACGGGAGAAAACACAACTACGAGCTCTCCTCCTTTGATTTCTTCAAAGTGAGTGATGCTAGGAGCTGAAGGCGGCAGCCCTGTGGATGTCAAAGCAATCACGAAGGTATCTGAGATGCTGCTCGATAAACCGAACTCGTTCGTCGCAACGACAGAGAAAACGTATTCACGCAACGCAAGCAGGTCATCAACTACGAACGTTGTCTCCGTTGGTCCGACAGGACTATCTACGATTTTTACAAATTCAGTCGAGCCGGTGACATCCCGTTGATAAATATCATAGCCTGCGATGCAAAAGCGAGTCAATATCCATGACGAGATCGAAATGAAAGCGATTCGCGTACCGACAAGCACTCCACCACCCGTATCGGCAGGCGGACTCCACAGCAATCGAACAGTAACGTAAGACACGTCAAGCACCCAAAGACGAAATGGTGAGGGAGGTAAGTACCCTCCCGAATAGTATGGAACCGGAGTGCCCATTTCAGACTCGCCGGAGGAGCTAATTGTGGTAATTCGAACAATGTATGCAGTCTCCAGTGCAACATTAACACTCGTATGAGTTGAAGACGGCAATATTATCACTTCTGTCGTGTCGTCAGCTGCCCTGAATGCTACTCGGTATCCCGCCAAATTTGCACCGCATAGGTCGTCAGGAGGTACAATAACGACATTTGCTGTAAACGTCCCGGTTCGAGTAATCGATTCAATAGTTGGTGGAGACGGGATGCACGCAGGCGCAGTCAAAGCAGTGACAGCATTGCTAATTAAGTCTTGCTCGGGAGTCCCGTCACAGACAGCACCGTCTTGAACCGCTAGTGCTTGAAACGAATAGCCGGTGCTTGCAACGAAAGGGTTGCCATTATTGTCACGAAATACTGTAATATTGGTGGTATCCTCTGTGGACACGGGGACAATCATTGAATCTTCATAGATTCCGCTTTGCTCAATAAACAATCGAAAAGCTGTTATTGGCAAGCCTCCTACAAAACAAACAAGTGAACTCGTATGCTTTTTCAACTTAAAAGTTCACATAGGCAAGCAAATCGGTAATACCTGTGTCCATGGGACTTTTCAGCTCTAAGGATATCGAACCACCTAATTTGGAGAGGGTGGAGACGTTAGTACGTCTGAAGCAATATGTTGTCGACATTGCAAATATGCATACCTGTTGAAGCAACTGGCTCTGGAGTTGGCGTCTTGCTGGGGCGAGTAGGAGCACCAGTTTTTACTATAGTTGTTGCAATAAGACCGTTCTTTATTGCTGCCGCACTTTTTCCTGCTGTGTATGCTCGAAAGATGTACAACGTATCGTGGGACAGTTTGTACACAGTCACAAGACCATCCGAATCTGCCTCAAATACGCTACTGGAGAATTCTGAGTCGAACGAAGCTCGCTGCTCGAGAAATAATCCAAGAGAAGTCGTTGCCATCGCAGTAGTTACTGTGTTGTCAAGTCTAAAAACAACAGAACCTCCACCCACTGAAATTACTTGAAGTTGGCTGACTGGATATGGTTCGTCATCGAAAACTCCGGATGCTGCTAGAATAAAGCTTTCAGGTCCGCTTCCAACTTCATTGACTGCAGCCACAGACACAGCAATGTATTCTGGAGTTGTTGGCAGTATAATACTTGCCGTCTTGATCGAGCCACTATCCGTTTGGCCGGCATAGAATCCGTTTACAAACCAGGTATAATTCAAAATAGGAAGCCCTCCCTCATCATCAGGGTTGGACCACTGCACTTCAATTAAGTTACCAAAATGCTCCACAAATGTAAGATCTGTTATTGGGCCAGGAACTGTAGCCGCAGAGGTGGTAAAACTTGACTCCTCTGTCCGCATGCTGTCATCACCGTCTGACATAATAATTGAAGCTGATATCGAGTATTCGGTTGTTGCAGATAGGCCACGGATATTGATTGACCGTGGTTGATACACACTCAAAAGCTCGGGCACCAGTGAGGACCCGCAAGTGCGGTCATCATCATCATCATTGCACGGCGTATCGCACATCTCCGACGCAACAAAGGCTGGTAAGATATCTGCAGAGCTGCAGAAACATGTCCCCTTTGCGCCAACCGCTATCAGCTCAACTCGTCGAGCTCGCGAAATTTCCACCTCAGCAGCCACGAAATTATTTTTTGCCACGCTTATGTCGATGCCCAACGATTCAATAGTGTCTCCATCATAGTTAAGTGGGAGGTAGGCGATCAATTGAGGATCGAGAGCCCCAAGTTGCGTTGGGGCTTTAATCTCGTCTGCGCTCAGAGCAATGCTCCAAACGCGAATCTAGTTTAAAAAGTAGCCACAATCATGTCGTATCAGTAAGTACCATCTGTGTACGTGAAGGTTTTGGTTTAAAAAACAAGTACCTCGTCCATGAGCCCATCAAAAAATGTTGTCAGCTGTGTTGCACCAACGGAATCTGGTAGTCATCGACAACGTGTGAACAAAGGCAACTTTGCTAACCAGGTAATCAGTCTTACCTTTGCCAAACTGAATATATGAATCATTCGGTGACTTGCACACATGCCCAAGATTCAACCATGCAGTTGCAACTAATGTCCTACTCATATAAACATTGACATTGCCTGAAGAGTCAGTAGTGATTGCAACTTCTGTCCAAACGGTATCTAGCGGCTGTAATGTGTCGATCGTCGCGTTGCATCTTTCAATTAAGATGGTTCCGTTGTACGTCACACTAAGGGTACCATTCTCTGTATTGTATAGCATTAATGGCTGGTTGTCAGGAATTGTACTTTCATCAACAAGCACCCAGAATGCCACAGAGAACTCTAGATTCGGAGATGGATTCGGCGAACGAAGCACAGAGTTGTTTGTAAATCGCACTTGGGTGTCATATTGGGTGCACGACTGTTCGCACTCCAAAATGTTTTGAACCCCAACGGAAACGTTTTCCGTCCTAAACTCATACAAAGAAGCGCATCCCAGATATTTCATCCCATCTCCTGCACATAAGAAAACCATCAGTAAGCAGAATGTGAAAGAGAGTGCAACAAAACTTACCCGAGTAGCTGAGCACCTTGGTAGCGCTGGAGTCAAAAGTCGATATGTACCCTTTGTAGAAGATAGGGCGTTGGTTATCATCATCAATAATCACCCGAGCTTTCATCGCTCCCCCAGTTACTGTATCGACGCGAAGTTTTGCTGGCGCTTGTTGAGCTGGAAATGTCAGCTTGATATCTCTGAGCGAAACGGCGTCTCCATACGTTACGTTTGCTTTGAATTTAACCCTGACAGAAGTTGGGGAGTCTACTTGAAACGTAGCTCCACCTTGGTTCCATCTGAATGTGTCAATCTCAGTTGATTCACTATTCCATATTGACTCATAGGAAGAATCATTGAGCCATATTTCGGCCTGCAACACAGACATTTCTGACACAAGACACAATTCAGCATCTTTAGCTTAATGTGTGATCATTAGTACTCGTACCTGATAGCATTCTGTAGTCAAACGATAGGTTTGCAGCATGCTCTACCAATAGTGGCAAACTTTGGTACACAGCCTGGCCCCCAAAGGCAGACGTTTCCGCGAGACTGTTCTTTTGTAGCCACGCGACCTCGACTTGATTGACGGTACTGGTCGTTGTGGTGAATTCACCAATGTCAAGGCTGTCTTGTGCAGCATCAACAACGGCAACTTCGATATTGAATGTGATTGCACCAAAAAATGTTTTCGGCGGCGTCACCGAAATTACCATTTCATTCGACAAGTTGCTAGAACTAGTGAGAATATAATAAATCCCGTCCATAACATCGTCAGACCATTCTTTTCCAGCAAATTCAATCTTGATTTCTTCTGAAACATTTGTCGATAACGTCACGACGATAAGTTCATCTTGATCAATTGTTTGCACAGGGGGTACGAAGATTTGAGCAGTGTCCTCTTGGATATGCAGCCGACTGAATGTAAACGGTGCATGAATCTCTGGAATGTCCGCTTGTGGGACGGTTGCTACTGAGATTGTATCTGCATACCCACAGTCAGACACAGTACCAGAAGAATCTGTCCACCTCAGCATTAGAGCCATAGGAAACGATCCGGGCACAAGCGAAGTATAGGTATACTCTTCAGTTTGACTGTTGTTGAGAGTAACGATTTGAGCAGTGCCATTGAATGGCTGAGATAGAAGCGTTTCGTCATTTTTGGTAAATCGCCCAACAACTTCTGTCGAGTCAGTTGTGTATATCAATGAAACACTATCGAGCGATGTAACGTCAATATCCGCTGTGTTGACGAGATTCGCTACTAGCTTTGTCGATGAAAGAGAGCTTACTTCACCCTCACGATAATATAATGTAGAATTGGTAACAGTCGGTAATTGGCGGCAGAAATGGAAAATTTTAGATGTAATGGTTGAAGCGCTTGCAACCCATTGCAAACTGCTGTTGTTAGACTGAGAGCTGACATTAGCGTATACTGCCACTATTAGATCGACTGCAAGAACGGAATCAGACGTGGTGAGCTTGGATATGTGCATCTCGAGCTCGTTACTCTCTACTCCCGCACGTAAGTCGTCGGGAAGTTTGATGGCGCAGTCCGTTGGGTCGATCTCGAGGTCTGAATAAGCAAGTGGTACCAACGATGACGCGCGCACGTTATCACATGGTGTTACGTAGATGTCAATCCAGCTTTTCTCGTCGTTGATATCAAAGTCAATAACAAACGCCATGGACGCGCCTGGAGATACCTCAGACTGTCCAATAGGAGTTATCCTCGGTTTTGGGACGTTGGCTTGTGTCTTGACCTTCCATTCGATGGGAAGTATAACCTTTCCAAATGTCGAGGCATTTGTCGAATCCTTCACATCCACTTCTAGCTTTATTAGGATCGTGTCAAGCGATGCCGAAGGGCGAACAAGCAGAAAAGTATCGTTGCAAATGTGTTCTGTGGCCTTCGTATCGTACTGCGATATCGCCACAGTATCCAATGGCATGGATGATAGCCACGCAGTTATCTGGTCTTCGGTGAACAAAGTAAGCGCTGTGTTGCAAATGCCAGTCTCGACACCTTGCCACGGAAGCAGCTGAGCAATGCTGATGTTCAGTATCATATCACCGAGAGTCTCAAACATAATCGTTGATGCTTGTCCAGTCCACTGCGGTGTGGTGTCTGGTGTCATCGTAACTGTAGACCAACTTAGTCTCCGTTTATTCGAGAAATCGGAAGCTGCCGTGCTTAGCGTCTCGATGCCGGAAGTAACTTCTGATACTCGCCGTTGTGACGACTGCAAAAGGAATTGATTCATCACCGCAACAACTGATCCACGCGCATGGACTCGTATATCAACGGTGATCTTCACTTCATTAAAATAGGGGTCTGTTAGAACCTCAATAGTTGAATCCGGAACAAGACGGCGCCATTCTACAGCTCGATCGTGGGCAATATCATGTGATAGCGAGGTCGCACCATCGATCACTATTTCTGCAATTGAATCCGAAGAATCCCAACGAACTTGTGTGGCTAAGATGGAGTAATCTGCACTCAATGCCAGTGCTTCTAGGATCAGTGCACTAATGTTAATCAAGGTCGACCCTCCTGGATTTAATTGACGTATTTTTTGCGGCAATATTGTAGAGGGAATGTATATTGCTTCAGATTTGGCACCAGGTAGCTGGTTAATTGCCCGTGCGGGTGGAATATTTTTGTGAGCGCTCTCTTGACTAAGGCGCCGAAAAGCGTGTACACGTGGTGCGGCCGCTGTGATAATTTCATATGGTGATATTTCGGAGCGGAAATACACACCTGTCGAGGTGCTGAGATCATTGTGAAACCCGCACCTGGTGGGATGAAGAAAGGAGCATGTCTCGTCTCTCTCTACGAAATAGCCTATCAGTCCAGGGGCAGTCGTACAAGCCCACATACATAATTTTAAAACATACCTTTTACCGGAAACAATCCAATAGTTTCTAAGCGGCCAGCACTTGTGTTTGAAAAGTTGACTTCTCGTGCCACTGGAAAGAAGAATAGCACTGGAGGTAGCTCGTTAATCTTCAGCTGAATTTCCGTGGCGCCAAACGAGGTTGCTGTTGGTCCCGATATCTGTGAAGCCAACAGTCATTAGAACGTTGTGGGTGGTAACACTTGCAATCTCGGATTAGCACCTCAATCTTTCCGACTGTCGAATTCGTCTCCAGCATGAATAGTGCGCTTGCGTCCTGAGGGTGCAAAGACCCTGCATACAATGGTGAACTTGTGATTGCCTCAAAATCTTCGTCGAACAGAGTGACATTGAGCGATGAAATGTTCGGTGCCTCGCTCTCATAATTTGAGAGGATTGAAAGTTCTGCAACTGTATGTCTCAAAGCAAGTTAAGATCAGTATTAACTTCACAGATACATCGTAAAAGGGATGCAACAGCCACTATACCATTGCAGTAGTCCCAGGTGACATCACCGATGCGACTGCGGCAAGGATCGTCTAATGATATGACGCATCGATATGGCTCGGTGGTGGTGTTTTCGAATCGATAACAAGTAGCGAACTTCCCTGACAATGGATCAATGGCAGGTTGGCACTTACATCCTTGGCGAGAATAGTATTTCACTCGATTCGAGCTTGTCATGACAGAGTTGCTGGACGTCAGGTCTCCCTTCGTCCAGTCGCGAAGCAAATAACAAGAGGTCTCCGCAAGTTTGCAACCAGTGCAGGTATTGGTGCGTCGACAAGTCTCGCAGCACTCGTTCAACGATTCTGCCCGGCTTGTAGAGATAACCACACTCTCATAACCGCCGGTTTCGTATCGGCTGACAGGCTGTAGCAGGTCGATTGTGTAGATGCACTCAAAGTGCTCTACCTGGAAATCGGCCAAACTTGCAGCAGGAAAAGCTGCAGCCACGTTGAGTCCTAACGTCGAATTCAGGAACCTAGAAGCAAAGAACATGTCAACCGTCATTAGAACTCGCTGCCCGTCCATTCACATTATATCATATACTGGTTCCGTCACGCACACACTCCAGCGAGCTGTCCGTAACCTCACGGTCACATTGTAGTCTTCTTCTTCGCTGACGAGCGGCAAGCGCGTTGTGGTTGAGAAGGTGTTGGTTTCGAACGACATCTCCCGATTCGCCCGGTCAAACGTTAGGACAGCCGTGCGATTGTTGCTGCCTGTTAGGGTAATCGCGTAGTCATTCCTAGCACCCCACCTTCCGCGAATGCGGATCTCCAAGTCCGCCATGAGCGAGTAGTTCACCGGCAGCCTGGCTCCGGCCTGTATGGCGAGCACTGCGTCTCTGGCCAGCCTCTCGACTGAGCCCTCTGCCGTGGTCGACGCTCGTTTCCGGCCGCACAGTCTCCTGTAGTGGCTGGCGCTCGACAGCGCCGCCTTCCGCACGCAGCACTCACCTCGGTCCTCCGGCGGGCAGATCCACGCCGCCGCCGGCTCGCACGCGTCGGCGGCGCTCGCGATGGCCTCGAACGCAGGGCCGTACGAGTCGTAGAAAAGCCGCAGGTCCGCCGCCTGCAGCGAGCACTGGGAGCACTCGGAGCCGTCGATGGTGCCGGCGGCCGAGAAGCAGCTCGCCACTGGCGGCCCGTCCGCCCACGCGCACGTCGCACTCAGCTGCACCGCCGCCTCCAGCGGAGCGAGGGCGAGCAGCAGCAGCAGCAGCGGCGGCGGCATGAGAAGTAGCGGTCTCTTTGCGGTTTGCCTGTCAAACAAAAGATTTTGTATCTTGAAAGGACGTTTGCGGAAAAAGACGATCTTACCTTTGAGCACCAGCAGCGCTGGATCATTTCATTTTCATAGTAACAATCGATCTGTCGGTGCAGACCGTGGCGCCAAAGCGCCCGAAGTACATAGATCAGCGTGCAGCTGCAACGCAACTAGGAATGGCTTCTCCAACTACAATATACGTAGTCTTGCCCCTGTTTCGAGCGGTGCGCGTAGCGCTTGTAGTGCTAGCAGTTCTGCTGGTGGTGGCTAAGCAATGGATGCTTCAAATTGACACAGCCGAGCAATGGCCAGGACAACATAGCTTTGGCGACAACGTTTGACAGGCAGAAGCTGATTGAGGCGACCCCAGGGCGAGAAACACGCTGCGACCGGCGGCGGCTCCAAGTTGGAGGGCTATATCTCTGGGAGAGTCGAGGTTGATGACGACTAAGACACCGACCCAGCAAGAGGGCCTGCATGAGGGTTTAGAAGTGGCTACAGACACAAAACCAGGGTCAAACACGGTGGCTCCAAGCGTTTCTCAACGCAACGAGGCAGATACTGCTATGCAAGATGCCTCTATGCTCGTGGCGCAGGGTGTGAGCGAGCTTCCGCCAGTGCTGCGACTCAAGTAATGCAACAAAATGGCGGCGACGTTGTTGAATCTTCGCTGTGGGGAGTGAGTATAGTTTTACCGTTCGAACGGCATCTCAGTTGACGCAACACAACTCAAGAAAATGCTCTTAGGCGAGAGTGTTTGGATCTCACTCAGCACCCAGATACTGATCGCTCACGCTGTTTAGCTGTTTCAACACAACTGAGGGCGGTGTACAGACCTCAGAGCAAAGCTCAAATGCGGCGCGGCTTTAGCAAATCATGCCTGGTCGTGCGGTCAATCATGATGGATCAGGTGATAGCAACAGAGAACGAGAACAGCAAATGATCATTTGGGCTCGCTTATAAAGCTACCTTACCTGAATGCGCGGTGCGAGACAGTAAGAGATACAGGAGCTCGTGTGGTGCAGCATGGCCGCGAGGTAGGACCAGACCATACTCGACGTCAACAGTCGGACTACCGTCGCTTTGCGCGAACCCGCATGACGTTACCTGCCTACGAGTCATCGCGCGTGCGATCTTTTTCGTGGTGATTCAGAACACTAACCCGGCGGTCGCACTCGGCAGCGCAGGCACGCATTTTGCACATGGTGCAAAACTCCTGCTGGAAACCATGCAGGCTGACTCTCGGTGGACGAAGCCAAGCGGCCCTGTCTGCCGCAACGCAAGGAGCAAAGACACGCGCGGGGGCCGAGTTAACCGGTCGTCAACAGGAAGCTTCAGGCGCTCGCATACAGACGCCCAGTCTATCGCTAAAGATACTTCCAACGCGCCCTTGCACGCCGTTGACGACCGCCGCCAGCCTCTCGACGCCAGCAAAGACGTGCAGCGTATCGCTATACGACGCCTCTAATATCCAAACTGACGCGGTTCGTTTCGACCAGTCCAAAAAGTTCTCCAGCAGGCCCAGGCGCGGCTAGCCGCACGCGAAAAAGCCCGAGCCAAACGGAGGCAGCTATCTCGGACGAGCGAACCCATGCGCCATTGCGCTCTGAAACCACGGCCTCCGCGTTTCTATCATGTCGCACGCATTGTGTGTACAATTTGACTGATCAGGTACATAACGACCTGTGAGAACGAATTCGTCCCGCCGAAACACTGAAAATGGCTGCCGCAGTGCGGGCGGCCAAGGGGCGCGACAACGCGCCCAAATCGAAAAAGAGGCGGCGCAGCTTCAAGGCCGAAACGTGCTGGCGTGCGTTTCGTCCTCGATCTATCGAACACTAGCGCGCTCGAAGCCAAGCTGGCTCTGCATCGCATGCGGCCCGCTTCCAGGAAGGCGGAGAGCTATATTGGCGCCGCTCACTTGGGCTTTCGACCGCCATGAGCGACGACGGCAGCGGCAGCGGCAGCGGCAGCGGCAGCGGCGGCGTGGACGCGGCCGAGCGCGAGCGGCTGACGACCGCGGCCAAGACCATGACGGAGGCGCTGCTGGAGGCCACGGACCTGCTGGGCGGCATCCCCTGGAGCCTCGTGCACGAGAAGCACGGCATCTCGCTCTTCCGCGCCGACGCCGGCGACCGGCCGGGGCTGGGCCAGGCGCCATGCAACGTGCACGCGGTCTGCAAGTTCGGATGCGATATCGAGGACGTGGCCGAGTCGCTCGTCACGAGCTCCACGGCCGCCTTCAAGCAGATGATGGGCATGCTCTCGTCCGACTTCCTGGACGGAGCCGTCATCGAGGACATCGTGCAGCCCTCGGAGCAGAACCCGCACCGCTACGTCGCGCTCAAGTGGGCCGCCTTCAAGAGCTCCAGCCCCTTCACGCGCGACCGAGACTTCGTCATGCTAGAGTACGTCGACATGATCGAGGACGCCGAGGGACAGAAGGTCGCCTTCCGCATCATGGAGTCGGTCGACGTCCCGCCGCAGTCGTCATACGCCGAGTCGGCGAAGTACTCGCGCGACGTCGTGCCGCTCATGGGCTTCATGTACCACACGACCAAGAAGCCCGGCGAGCTCCGCATGACGTACACGTGCCACTTCGACAAGAACGGAGACCTGCCCGCATGGGCCGCCAACTCGGCCATCCAGTCGCACGTCGAGAAGTGCATCAACGGCATCCTCAAGTACATTGAGACCTTTCGCGTCAACAAGGAGACGGCCATCGTGCTCCCGCAGCAGCACGTTATCCCCATGAGCGAGCAGCAGGACAACTGCGGCGTCTGCCAGAAAAACTTCTGCGTCCTGCGCCGCAGGTACAACTGCCTGCGCTGCGGCGAGGTCATCTGCTCCTCCTGCTCCTCGGTCCGCACGGCGCACGTGCCAGATATCGGCGACCGGCAGCTCCGCGTGTGCACTGCGTGTGTGCTGGAGGCCCGACGAACCTCGCGACTCGTTTCTCCCGACTCGCCGGTTCCGCTCTCGACTACGTCGGCGTCGATCGGGAGGGGATTTGGGAGCTCCACGCCTCGCAGCAAGCTTTCATTTGCCGCGTCGACCGAACCAGTTGATATCGTTTCAGCCCGATCTGGCCCCAGTAGCTGCAGAGGTGGATTCACGAGAACCGGGAACTTCAGCTACTTGAACAACGACGACGACGACAACAACAGCCAGGACAGCGCGAGCGTGTGCAACAGCACGAGCAGCACTCCCAAGCGCCGCTCGTACGACGACGTGCTCGAGCCTGTGCGCAGTCGCCTCATTGAGTACAAGACATTTTCATCGGCCACAGAAAGTGGAGGTGTGAATGTCCAGAAGGCAAATTTTCCCCCAAGATCTTTCAGCGACGGCCTGATCATGCGACGCGGTGCTCTCTTCTCAAAGCGTCGAGGTAGCCCTGCTGATCTCGCTATCTCCATTGAGGCATTCCGCTTGCACCGACAACGCATGGGCGGGAATAGCTTCACGTCGACGGGTGATTACTCGGTTCAAGACGACTGTGCCAGTGTGTCTTCAGACGATGGATCATGCGCTTCCTCGTCGCCTGAGCACTCGTCAGCGCGATCGTGGGCATCGTCGGCTAGATCTCGGTTGCCAGCGACGACGAACAGCCACGGTTCTCCGCCGAAGCCGCCCGTTTGCGGTGAAGGCGAGACGCTGTCACCGTTGTACGCCATTCGCCCTGTCATTGAGAGTCGGGAAGCTCGACGTGCGAAGAAAGTAATGGAATTCGAGGCGGCCGCCAACGCTATGAACGATAACCAAGCATCGTCTCCGACCTCTCCAGTGTCGGATTCTGAAGGCAACCCGTTCGAACTGACGGCGGCGATGCAGATGGCTCAAGACATTATTGTGGCGACGGAACGCACTCACCACCTGGCACAGCGTGTTCGTAAGCTGTCGCACCACCGGATTTTAGCACTTCAGCGCGAAGACCTGGGCCTTGTCCCCTCGCCTTCGCATGGCGACAACCAGCAACAGCACCAACAACAGCAGCACCAACCGAGTGCGAGTCCTCGCAGAGACGGTGAGCGAGACAAAAGTGGTCGTCGAGTCTCTCCAGTCAGCAAAGGCGCGATCTTGCTGTCGCAGCAGGATTTGGAAGAGGCTCAGTCGCCGTCAAGCCGTGGAAACAATCAGCCGGCTGATTACTGTGAGTTCCACCAGCGGCAGCACGATCTGATCGACCGCAGCCAACGAGCTCGCAAATGATATATCCACAAGAGAGAAAACCATGTATGAGTGAGAAGACACGGCGCGGAGAGGACTGAACGCTCAATTGCGCAAGGCGGCACAACTTCTGAGTGAATCGCAGAAACCCTGCAGCTGGATGAATAGCTGCTCGGGCGCGACACAAGAACTACGGCTCGGGGTCGGAGAGACCAAATGAAGAGCTCTCAAAATCAGCTGCTCTGACAAGGAACAGCTCGGACAGGAAAAGCCACGACGGTCGTGAACGGTGTGTATGATCGCAATATGCACATTACAGTAGATGGGCGGCTCATGACGAGCTGCAGCCAGAACGATCCACGAGCTTCTATGATAGGATCAGCTTGAAAGCAAGCGTGCATGTGTACGTTCAACTCAAAACAGTAGCAATGAAAAGCCATGATGCACATCAAGCTGTTGCAGAAAACACAAACGGGCTCGTGTTACTGCCATTTACATATTGCAGAGCACGGTCCGAGTCTCGATGCGTTTCGTTCGCTTCGAGGGTCTCGCTCCATGGTTGGCCCTAGCCAAAATGGTGGACGACGATAGTCGAGAGGCTGTCTACAGGCGCTTGCCGTTGTACAGGCTCTTGGCGAAGTCCGGGAAGCGGATGAACGGCGGGAGCTCCTCGCCGCCCTTGCCGTCCGTGTACACATCCTCAACAGCGACGCTCTCGTCCGGCTTGCCCGAGGCCTTGGCCTCCTTGGTGGCCTTGACGACCTCGGCGCGCACCTCCTTCTCAATCTCCTTGATCTCCTCGGCGGTGGCGAGGTTGGCCTCGATGAGACGCTTCTTCACGCTCTCGATGGGGTCGCGCGAGGCACGCATCTGCGAGATCTCGTCACGGTTACGGTAAGTCACGCCCGGGTCCGACATGGAGTGGCCGTGGTAGCGGTAGGTGTTGAACTCGACGAAGATCGGGCCCTTGCCCGAGCCGGTCCACTCCTTGAGGAACTTGGCGCACTCGCGCACGGCGAGCACGTCGTTGCCATCGCACTGGACGCCGGGGATCTTGTTGCCCATGGTGTAGTAGTCATTGTTGGACGACGAGCGCTCCTTGGACGTGCCCATGCCGTACTGGTTGTTCTCGATGCAGAAGATGGCGGGCAGCTTCCAGAGCGCGGCCATGTTGGCGGCCTCCCAGATCTGTCCCTGGTTGGCGGCGCCGTCGCCGTACATGGCGATGGCGCACGGCATGAGGCCGTCGCCCTTGTGGTTGTACTTGCTGGCGAAGGCGAGGCCGACACCGACGGGCACCTGGGCGCCGACGATGCCCTGTCCGCCGTAGAAGTTCTCCTTCTTGTTGTAGAAGTGCATGGAGCCGCCCTTGCCCTTGATGGCGCCCGACTTGGTGCCGAAGAGCTCACCGAGCACCTGCTTGACCGTGCCGCCGCGCGCGAGCATGGTGCAGTGGTTGCGGTAGGACGTGATCCACGAGTCGGTGCGGTCCAGCGCGGCCTCGACGCCCGTGGCCACGGCCTCCTGGCCGTCGTACAGGTGGCAGAACCCGCGGATCGTGCGCGCCTAGATATCAATTATGCAGGTAGTTGGATCGCGTTAGCCGCGTGTCTTTGGGTCGCAGCTCCCCTTCTCCAGCGCGAGAAAGACCGCGAGCGCGGGCGCACCTTGTACTCGTTGTCGCACGTGATCTCCATGCGGCGCATGGTGTACATGAGGCGGTAGTAGCCCAGCAGCTCCTCGCGGTTGGTCACCGCGAACTCCTGCGGGCCCTCCTCCAGGTCTGCACGTCACCTTGAGCGCCACTTTCTCAAGCCAAACACCCGACTAAGTATACGCACTGTGCAGCTTGAAGGGCGTGGCGAAGTCGAACTGGACGTCGCCCGCGGCGGCGCTGAAGGCGCGCGCGGCCGGCTGCGCGCGGCTGGCGAAGGCGGCGGAGCGGCGGAGCAGCATCTCTCTCAATAAGTAGCGGGCGCTTGGAATCGGAAAGTGGGGAGCTGCTCCCGACCGCTGCTTGGGTGGGTGGTTCCCCCCTCCCCGCCTGCTCCCGCTTAGGTGCGGATACGGCGCGTGACGGCGAGTTTGTATGCTGCTCCCGCCTAAGTGCGACGCCATGACGTCACCCCTCCCCAGTCTGTCCCAGATCTTGCGCACAAAGTCTAATCGGTGAGGACCCACGCTTGGCGCGTCACCCGGCGACGCGTTGGTGGGTAACCACGCGTGTACATAGTTGGCTACTGTAGCTGTAGCTGTGTCTATTAGAGCTGCTTGCGGGTGTCAACGCTGTGGGGGTTTGGCTGGTTCATCCAGCTGGACTCGCCATTTCAGCGAGCCTCGTGATGGATACATCGCTGGTGCTTGGTGTGCATTTCACCTTCTGTCGACACGCGCTCGTCATAAAGACATGCGTTGACGCATGGAATATTACCAAACCGCGTACAAAACTTTCAAATAATTACCAAATACGAACATCCGCTCGGTTTGTTTGTTTTGGCGGGACGAGCCGATGGCGACGAAGCGCAAGGCGGAGGACGATGGAGCGGGCGCCGAGGGGGCCAAGCGGCGCAAGTGCCCGTACCTGGACACGGTGAACCACCAGGTGCTGGACTTCGACTTCGAGAAGGTCTGCTCCGTGAGCCTTTCGGACCAGAACGTGTACGCGTGCCTCGTGTGCGGCAAGTACTTCAAGGGCCGCGGCAAGGCGACGCACGCCTTCACGCACTCGGTGCAGAGCAGCCACCACGTGTTCGTCAACCTCAGCAACGACCGCATCTACTGCCTGCCGGACAACTACGAGGTCGTCGACAAGACGCTCAAGCCCATCCAGGACGCGCTGCGCCCGACCTTCGAGCCCGCGGAAGTCGCCAGGATCGACCGGAATCGCGTCCTCGCGCAGGACGCCTTCGGGGTCTCCTACCTCCCAGGCTTCATCGGACTCAACAACCTCAAGAATACCGACTACGTCAACGTCGTCGTACAGGCCCTCGCGCACGTCCCGCCGCTCCGCGACTTCTTCCTGCTCGCGTCCAACACGGTGGGCAAGACGCGCTCGCCGCTCGTGCTGCGTTTTGGCGAGCTGGTCCGCAAGATGTGGAGCCCGCACAATTTCAAGAACACGGTACGGCTCGGCGACGCCGCGGAGAACACCTTTCCGTTTCTCACTTGCACTATGACTCCAGATCAGTCCCCACGAGTTTGTACAGGGAGTGTCGGTCAGGAGCAAGAAGCGCTTTCATGTAGGGAAGCAAAACGAGAGTGTCGAGTTTCTGTCATGGCTACTCAACGAGCTTCATCGGGTACGCGATACTAGGTGACTAGAAAATGGAGTCTAAAGTCCAACTAACCTCGTGAACTCGTACGATAGGGACTCGGAGGAACATCGAAGCCAGGGAGCAGTATTATCCACAAGTGCTTTCAGGGGCGAGTTGAAATCAGCACCGTTGATGAGACTGCGCAGGCCAATGGCTCTGAAGACTCTGGCCCGGTGGTTTCCAAGACACCATTTCTGTGAGTGCACGACGGCGGATTCGATTTGCTCCTCTCATTTTCTAACATGAGATTTGCTTGCTACAGTCTAATGTCGCTTGACCTGCCATCAACCCCACTGTTCAAGGATTCCCAGGGAGGGAACATCATCCCTCAGGTGCGTGGCAGGAATCTCAACTGATATATTCTGAAAAACTGACCTGGCGCGTTGAATGCGGCAGATCCCCTTGTTCACAGTTTTGGAGAAATACAACGGCACCCACGTCACGGTACAACACATGATTATTCCACTTCCAGGTGACTTTGTACTGAATTCATATGGCTATCGGTATTCAGCATGTCCTTCAAGGCTCTCAACGTTTGAAGAAGACATACTGCATCGACGCTCTGCCTCCATACCTGATCTTCCACGTCAAGCGGTTCACGCGGAACAACTTTTTTGTAGAGAAGAACCCGACCATTGTCAATTTTCCTGTGAAGAATCTGGAGCTCCGCGATTATCTAAAGCTCGACACGGAGCTGCCAACGGAGGAGGAATTGCGTGCCAAGTAGGTGACGTCCCAGATACCAAGCTCGTTCATTTGTCAGTTTGCTCACCTGGCTACTTGTCTATTGAGTAGGTCGATTTCGGAGCTGCGCGCAATCCTCACCAAGCATAACGTTTCGTCGAAGAATTGTGTGGAAAAGTCTGAGCTAGTTGAGAAAGCGCTACAGCTGACCCTACCCCAGACCAAGTACGTGATCCTAGCCACATCAGTACAAGTGTTTCGTACTCATGTGGCTTCCTTTGTGCAGGTACAACTTGATTGCAAACATTTGCCATGACAGTCCTGTGACCACTGGTCGAGAGACCGCAACGAAGACGAACCCTCTAATGGAAGGGAGCTACCGTGTTCACGTGCAGAACCGAGTATGCCATCCGCATGATTTCCTAGCTACATGATGCTATGTAATAACGGACACTTTTGATTCGCAGGCAATGGAGCAATGGTACGAAATCCAAGATCTGCACGTCCAGGAAACGATGCCTCAGCTCATTGGCGTGTCCGAATCGTACCTCATGATCTACGAACGCAAGCAGTAAGGCATTTACAGTAGACGTGTTATTTTTTTAAACACGATCTGTGGCTGTTACGCTACGGCAGAAACCCCATACTGAGTGTTCCATGCCTCTAGCGCGTTCACCGTTGAAGATGACACACTTGAACGAACGCGTCCGATTGCCACTTCAAAATCGGCAGCATTAATTCCGCGCACATCCTCGGCAACCACATCAGCAACCTTTGTGCCAAGCTCCCGAATTGGGCCTAACGCGGCATCTTTGCAAACAGCCTTGAGGTCGCTTCCTGAGTAACCGGCAGTTGCTTTTACGATCCGCTGTACATCGCCAGCGCTCAAAGAGAACTTCTGGTCGCCTAGCAAATGTCTGATAAGCCCCTCGCGACTGGTACTGTCTGGAAGCGGCACTATAGAGTGGAATGTTAGTATGCATCCACCAAAAGTGACGGCATCAGCGCGCAAGAACCTACCATAGATACGCTTTTCCAGACGGCGAATAATGGCCTCATCCAGCTCTTGTGGAAGATTGGTCGCGCCCATGACCAATATGCGATCATCGGCCACTGAAGCAGCGCCATCTAGTTCAGTGAAGAACTGGTTTTTAATACGCCTGCTGGCGTCGTTCTCCGATGTTGAACGAGCCGAAAGCAGTGCGTCCATCTCGTCGACGAATATCACGGACGGCTGTAGCTCACGTGCCATGTCAAATAATGCTCGCACTAGCTTCTCGCCCTCGCCGACCCACTTGGAGGTTAGACTCGACGCCGAGATGCTGTGCAAAGCAAATAGGCAATGTTAGTACTGCTGTAGTGATGAGAAGTACACCAGTTTACTCAGACGTACTTGAAAAAGGTTGCCTTTGACTCTGTTGCGACGGCTTTTGCCAGCAGAGTTTTTCCTGAACGAGCACAGTTAGACTTTACCAACCACAAAGCAGCGACACAAGTGGGTTGATACCTGTTCCTGGAGGTCCGAACAGAAGGACGCCTCGAGGCGGCGCGCGAAGTCCCGTGAACAGGTCCGGGCGAAGCGTAGGAAGAATCACGGCTTCCTACAGCATTGTTGATGAGATGCTAGGAACTTTTCCAACAAACCGCGCTGGCGTCAAACCTGCAGAATCTGTTTTGCTACTTCCAACCCAGCAATGTCATTCCACGTGATACCCGGCGACTGGTCTAGCACCTCATCCAAGATGGTGTGCGCGTATTGTTCATGGTTGCGGGCGAATTGAGACAGCTTCTTCTGCTGCCGACCACGCTTCAGCCTCCGAATCTAAGCACCCGCGCTAAAAGCATTCCAGCTCGTACCTCATGTGTTCTTGGTTCAGCTACGCCAGCAGACGGAGGTCCTTCGTGCGGCTTTGTCGAATTCGCAACAGTGCTCCGTGAACCCCTCGAGGCCAGCGCAGCTTTCGTCTCTCGCTGCTTCGTGACCCACTCCTTGAGCGTCTCCGCGCGCGTCATGTACTCACCGATCCGCTCGCGCATCTCGACTCGCTTGTCTTCGTCCGTGAGACCTCCACACGCACACAACTTCGCTCAGCGTCGCTTTCTTTGACGAAAGAAAGAAGAAAACTCAACCTAAAACGCACCAGCCAGCACGGCCATCATTTTCTCGATGCCCAGCGCGTACAGCTCCACCGCAGCCTCGTAGCGCGCCTCCCTGTCCGCCGCAACCGCGGCCTCAATCGCCTTCTGCATCTCCAGCTCCGGCGTCGCGCGCCAGCGCGCCAGCAGGCTCGAGATCATATCCGTCCTTTCTCGACTGTGATGCGGGTTATTGAAAATCTGATACGCTATTTCAGCGAATTAAATCTCTTTACTGGGCATAATTCAGCCAATCGGAGAGCTTGAAACGAGAGGCAACTAGCGCCACAGCTTCCGACCAAGGGGAACATGCTGCGCCGAGTGCTGGGCAAGGTGGCGCGCGCGGGCGCCGCGGCGCACCCGATGGCGCTGGGCTTCCAGGCGCGCTTCGCGAGCATCAACGGTGCGTTCTTTTGGCTGCTTTTGCGGCTTTTTAGCCCCTGAATTGACGACATGGGCGGCCAATAGGCAACCAGGTGCGCACGGGCATGGCGCTCGACATCGAGGGCCGCATCTACCGCGTCGGCAAGACGCAGCACGTCAAGCCGGGCAAGGGTGGCGCCTACGTGCAGGTGTACAACGATATCCGCTTGGTGGTGGCGAGAGTGGAGCCCTGACGGACAAGTGGGGGGCAGGCCGAACTCAAGGAGATCAAGACGGGCAGCAAGATCAACAGGCGCTTCCGCGCGGCCGAGAGCGTCAACAAGGCACCACTGGGCCCCGACCAGTTCTTCCAGTTCTTGTACCACGACGGCGACAACCTCGTGCTCATGCACAACACGTCGTTCGAGCAGGTATGCCGCTCCTTCCTGAACCGTGACCATGGACCATGACTCACTGGTGGCGTGCGTGTGTGCAACGCTTCTTCAGATGGAGATTCCTCGCGACCTCTTCTCGGACCGGCAGCTGGACTTCCTGCTCGAAGGCATGACGCTGTCGCTGCAGATCGTGGACACCCAGGTGCTGTGGGCCAACATGCCCGAGCACGTGACGCTTGCAGTTTCCAAGACGACGCCCAAGGGCGTGGCCGACTCGGCGCTGAGCGTCAAGGACGCGACGCTCGAGAACGGCGCCGTGGTCAAAGTCCCGCTCTTCATCGAGGTGGGCAACCAGGTCAAGGTGGCGACCGAGGACGGCTCGTACGTCGACAAGTTGTGAGTCGGCTATTGGCCGTTGCCGGCTCCCGGCTCTCGATGGTTTGGGTAACTGAATCAGATCAGACGCGAGCGAGAGCAGCAGCGATCGAGCAACACGATGTGACACGCTTTGATGTTCCGATGACTGACGTGGGAAGAGGAGAAGACGGTCACGGTATCGCTCAATGCGTCATGTGCAGCCGAGCGATCCAGCTCTGCGTCCCAAAATGAAGCCGCGGTCGTCGCAGCTTACTGTATCTCTTTGCTTGATTGCACTCGCCTCTTGATCTCTAGCGCCATCAAATCCGGCGCTGCACCAGCTCCTGGAAGAGCGGAGCCGTTCAACCATAATGGCGTCGTCGGAAAGTCTCCTGTCGTTTCACCTTTTCCAGCCGCATTTGGTCCAATCAGAGGTTTTAGATGTGTTTTTCAGCCAATCCTAATCAGGTAAAAGAGCTGAACTTTTGAAGAAGTCAGTTTTGATGCCTGCGACCTTTGGCGCGGTAAGATCGCAGGCCGCCGTCTTGCGCTTTGTATGGCCGGCGAGCAGCTCCATTACGTACCGAGCCGCAACATGTGCCAGGCAAGACGTGACGCACCTCTGAATGCTGGTGGACACGAGTGAACCCTGTCGCTTGGCAGTCGTGGAGACACCGCAGCTTGAAGGCCAGGAGCCGACGACGCGGCCCCGTCGACTCGCGCTTTCGGCGGCTCCTCGGGCGAGTCGCGGCGTTGTCCTGGCAGCTCATTGCCAGCCTTTCCGCCACTGCAACACCAGCACCTCCTCCTTCCACGACAACCAGCTCCATCGACCGCAATGGCGCGCTCGACCCCCGCCCAGCCCTCGGCCGCCCCCCGGCCGTCCACAGCCACCGCGGAGGCCGGCAGCTGCCAGCCCAGCGCAGCCGCCGCCGCCATCCTGCAGCGCCACCGCGCGGCCCGCCAGCGCTTCGACTCGGCCGACTTCGCGCTGGGCGACCGGCTGCAGAAGGCGCTGGCCCAGCAGTCGATCGAAGCGCAGGCGCGCCGCCTGGTCCCGAGCGGCGTGGCGGCCGCGGACGAGCAGGAAGAGCCCGAGCCCGAGCAGGGCCACGCGGGCACCAAGCAGCGCCTCTCCTTTCCCCGACAGCGCGTGCGGCGCCAGCGGCTGCAGCGCTTCGACTCGGCCGACTGGGCCATGGAGCTGCAGAGCCGCGAGAGCCGCGCGGCTGGAGGCGCCGCCGACGGCAAAAGCGGCAGCGTCGCGCACCTGCTGCTGGAGCGGCACGCCTTCAGGACGTGCGCCAGTAGCACGAGCGCCAGCACGAGCGCGCGGTTCGCTGAGCAGGCGTAGACCCAGTAGCAGACCCCGTAGCGTGAGTAGATGACTTGTAAACTAATAGACTCGTTGACGACCCCCATGTTCATTCACATTCGAGAGGTGCACTTACCGCCCATAATTGGGACGCATTTGGAGATGATCGATGGGATCAAGAAGCACGCGCTCGGTGCGTCCCCCACCCCGCGATTTGGCGGCTCCGCGGGCTCACGTGGTGCTGCCGGACAGTCCTGGCGGTGGCGCTGCTGTTCTCGGCATTCCACATCTACAGGCTCGAGGGGAACCGAGTAGCGCGCCAAGGAGGAATTGAAGCCGAGGTTCGCTGAAGTAGAAAACTGCTCATGGGAACCATGAAAGATGTTGGCTCACTCGCTCGTTCACAGTTCGAGCGCGCGGTGCGAGCGATGCGGGACCAGTTGCCAGCCGGAAAGTACCAAGTGCAAATCACGCAGCCATTCGGGTCGGCGCAGGCGCTAAAGCAGCGAGCGCTCGTCATCAACCGTGAGCAGTTCGTTCCAAGGATCGGTGAGCAACGCGAACGCAGTGGTATGTGACTGAGCAAACTCACAGCGAAGATGAAACACAGAGGCTGAGCTGTACGTGGACCAGAAACGTGCTAATGACCAGCGCAGTCGGCAGTCAGGTCGCCGTGCAAGTGGCGACACATCGGACTACCACCGGCTAATCAATGCGCCACCACTTCGCCTTCGCGTGTACGATCCAACAAACATGGACGAGGTGGCAAAGGTGAAGTCAATCCAACTTGGATCGGTAGTGCAATACCTCATGAGTGTTATTGCTGTTGACTGTAGAGGCTCCTTCAGCGGCAACTTATTGCGGTGGTTGAATGAACGCGCCTACGTGATGCTGGAAGTCATTACCAGGACATCATGACCAACAAAACGCAATCGAGTCGTGCGATGAAAAGCATCGCATCAAAAGATTGTTTCTCCCACAAACTTTTATCCCCAAATATTCGGGGATACCGGGAAATGGTCTCGTCGTAGCAGTCGCTTGCTGTTGTAGGAAAATGCTTCACTGCCCTGAATGTCACGGTGATATTGCCACCTGCTGTCGCTAGTTTATTTAAATGTCTTCGTCGCCACAGTGCACAGGACACATTCCCGCTTCTCATCGCTGGATTCATAACGACCGCTGTGGCTGTCAGAAAGCTTGATACATTATCGGAAGATAATCGCGAAAGTTACGTGTCTTATTGAACTTCTATAGGTTGAACATGTCGATTTCGTCGCCTCTGTCGGCTGCGACGGCATCAGCAGTGTTTCCCTGGTTCTCTATAGCTGTGTTTGACGTCCCCTCGCCGTTCTCGTGGTCCTCAGACAACCCATCACCAGCATCCGGGGACGACGCCTCCAATGAACCCTGGTTCAGATCGCAGATCTTGATGACCGTCGCTGTCAAGTTGTCCGCGCTTCCTTTGATATATGCTGCCTTGACCACAGCGTCAGCTGCTGCCTTCGGTTCGCTTAGACGCTCCCTGACAATGGCGGCGGCTTCTTCATCGCTCAAGACGTCCCATATCCCGTCGCAAGCCAACAGAACGAATGAATCCTCCGGTTTGATTCTGTACCTGCGGATCTCTGGCTCGCACGACACTAGCGCCGTCGGGATCTTGAGCGACCGGTCCCCAAACGCTCTTGACACGGCAAGAAAAGTTGACAGCTCGCCCTGGAGAGCTAGTCCGGCTGCAGCAGCCGAGAAAACACGAGGCGTGCCGGAGAACACGCCCACGCAGCCGCCTGCACGCTCTATCCGCATTCGTTCATCAGGTCTGTCTGGCTTGTGGTCACTAGAGAGGCGCACGACGGCCCCTCCTCTTCTCCCAAGAATCGCGCGGCAGTCGCCGAGGTTGGCGACGTACAGCACGCTCGGGTCGAACTCGAGCACGTCCTGCTGGTCTGCACGTTGCCCCAAGCCCTCGCCGATGAACCAGGCCACGAGCGCCGTGGAGCCGTCGCGCGACGTGTTCTTCCTCAGGATCTGCTCGTCCGCGCGCCTGAAGGCGTCCACGATGCCCCTCTGGATGCCGTCGTCGGCGTCCTCGTACCACCTGCTGCGCCGCTCCCTCCTCTCCGCCTCCTCATCCTCGATCAGCCGGGCCTCGCTCTCCAGCTCCAGGCGCACGGCTTCGAGCTGCACCTGGAGCGCGCGCGCGTCCTCCTGGCCCTCGTCGGCCGTCTCCTGCGCCTCCGCGAGCTGCTCGGCCTGGGCCAGCTGCTCGCCCACGAACGCCAGCTGCCTCAGAACTTCCTCCCGCCTGGCCGCCTCGCCCCTCGAGCGCTCGCGACTGGCCTCCAGCTCGCCCAGCGCGCGCTCGCCGACCGCCTGCCGCACGCTCGCGGCCGCGCCTTTGAGCAGGTTGCGCACCAGGAAGTCGGCCGAGAAGGTTCCGCCGTGGCCGTCGAAGACCGCGAACGCGGGCCCCAGCGCGCCCGAGGGCTCGCCCAGCGCCGTGCGGTCCTCGTTCGTGGGCTTGAGCCCCGTCCAGGACTCGCTCGCGAACCGCAGCGCCGCGACCGGCGCTTCGCCTTCCGCCGCTGTCGACGCGCCGCCCGCTGCGTCAACGCGCCGCCCGCCTCTCGCGCCACGTGAGCCGTCGCCCGAGGGCTCCGCGGCGTCGCCCGAGGACTCGCGCTTGCGCTTCTGCGGCGCCATCTTCCCCGAGGATCTGGAGGCGCTTGCTCTGGACGCGCTACGACTCCGACAGTGGGCCGTCCAGGGGATCTGGACTCTAGACCGTTTAACGGTCCTAACTCGGGACAACGTAGGACAGCGTATGCGAATAATGCGATTATCTCGGCGCGCGCTAATTGGCTGGTTTGAAGACTAGGTGGTGGAAACTTCTGCTCACAAAACAAGGTGCAAAGGTTTTTGGCCTTCGATTATTCGCACTTGGTTTCAGTACATGGGCCAAATGTAGCCATTCGCCTACTGAGATTGTTTGTTTACAGAACACGGTAGGTTGTATCTAGAAGCCTATGATTTTTGTAAATTATTTGAATGAAAAATGAGAGTCTATTGTGAAGCCATCGTTTTCATCCACGGAGGTCATATTTGCCTGGAAGCACTCGTGCAGGACAGATGGTATACTTTGATACGGGAGTAGCTCTTTCAGTTGCTGGCTGACCGATGCAGCGCCACCGGACAATGATTGTTTCGTAGCCCATCATGCTTTCTAACCTCGTTCGTCACGCTATCGTCACTGCTAGACTCGCTGCAGGTCAGTAATGCCTTTATCACGTTCGAGAGCAGTGGCTTTGGCAAAGACGACTGCACCTTGTAGTTGCAGTGACTCGTTCTGAAAGAGTAGTCATTTCGCTTGAAAATCCGTCCCGATTTTCATGTACAAGTGCTTTGTTTGGTTGCTCGTTGTTATCCCCGCGCATCATCTTTCACCATTGGGTCATTCGATGAGCAACGGTGCGTCGGTACAATTTGCAGCATCCAAAGCCTCTGTCTGTCTTCTGGCCAAGCATTGCTGCTACAAGGGCACCGGTGTTTGTTTTGGATAACGCCCACAAATTTCATTGAGCTACCGTCATCGTCAACCACGAATTCAAGATTGGTTGTTCGTTGATTACACACAGGTGGATGAATGCACCAAACGCGGCGATTTACTCATTCGGAGCGAGGGAGCGGCGTCTCGATGCGGACCCCAACACGACCGCAATCGCTATCGACATCGCACAGGAGTGGGCAAATGCTGCATCAAAGCGCTATCAGTATCCGTCCGCGCCATTATCAGGAAAGATCAACTTCGTACATAGAGTCAGGGTGGGTCATTGGCCACTCGACCCAGAGCGACTCGACGCCTCGAAGAACGCGTTTATCCACTCCGACCACGAAGACGGCATCATATCCGCCAGCTAGCCAAGCTAAAGTCAGTCATGAGATGAACCCGACAGATCACGATGCACTCACCGCCAGGAACACCGGCCATCAAGACGCCAGGTATCGCCATCGTCGCATCGAGCAGCACCGTTTGCTCTTCTGGCTCGATGGGTACATCAGCCAGTTGACCCATTTTCCTGACGTATGACGCCGGAGATTTGTGAGTTCTCAAACCAGTTCAATAGCGAACGGCTGCAATCGCACCGCATGTGCTGTCGCACTTGGAGGTATGCTGACCGAACTCGAAGGAGGGCCGGGCCGAGTGTGCTATCTGTGCTTGCCCACTGCATTATCAACATTGCAGTTTAGCAAGTGAAATACAACTGATGCGTTGCAAAACACTGCAGACTTACCGAATCGTGCGTCTGACTGCCCAACTTCTCCAGCTTGTCAGCGATTGCCTCGGCGCGGTATGTTAATAAAAGCGCATCGAGTTGGCTAAGCGATTCCTCGACCTCATTGTTGCAGTCGTTTAGGCCGCCAATCAAGGAACTCGACTCTTCTGGTTTGGCTTTTTGCCAAGCGAGAACCTGTGACAAATTTGACTCAGTGCTTGTCGATGTCATTTGCACATCGAGGCACGCAACGCACCTTCCGAACCATGGATACCGTGGCAGAGCCCGAGAATACATCACCCATCATTAAGTGGAGGCCGCGGGGTAGAGAGAAAGTTTTCTGCACATTCCATGAGTCCGCAAAATCACAACCTTATCTAATATCGCATTGAATTGATAATGCACACTCACTGTCCGATTTTCGACGTCCCAGGCGGCATGGTTCATCAAGCATGCCGCAATGTCAGCCGGAACAAGCGATGCCGGGGTTGTGAATTCGCTAAGAATGGACGATGGGAAGCGTCTGTACCGCTGGGACCCAAAGCATGCTGCCGCAATATCAAAACCACTTCCAATCTGACGCTGTGGGTTAACGGCAAAAACTGCTCTGTTGGGGCAACGAGCAAAACGCACCTTTCGCTGGATATAGCAGTGCGCCAATTGCGCTAAATGATGGACGAGCTGCATGTGAACTTTGTTCTCTTGAAACTTGATCGATGGAGCGAAAAATGACATCATTGCTGCTACAAGCGAGGTGACTAGCGCCGCCGAGCTACCCATCCCGGTTTTGGCGACATGATGCTCACCCTTGTCATCCTCTGGTGAGCCATTTTGATAGATGGTGAGGCCAACGGAGAAACAGAGGTTGTGGTAGCATCAAAACCTACTGGAAACAATTGGGGGAAGAAACCTTTGAAGCTCCCTCAAATTATCTTGAGTAAGCTCGAGCTCGTGGTCTTGTAGCTGTGCATGCCATAGGATAGATTAGTGCTGATGCTAATCATCTTGTCATTTATTTCCACTGTTCACCCGTTGAACTTGAGAGTAAAAGTCGTTGTCGGCCTGCAGCGTGATCTCAATGCCTTCGGAAAAATCTGCAACTTGCTCGAAAGTTGTGGGGTAGCCAAGTGCCTCAAGCCCGGCAATTCCATTCAGCGCACACAGCATAGTTTCCTCGATGTACGTGTTGCGGTCGGACGTGGCGCTGTTGCGGGTCGATTTAATTAAGCATTTCGACAATTATGCCCATCAGAGCACTTTTTCATGCCACGCACTCCAGCTCAAACGCCAATGTATCGCCCCGCCGAACGATCCACCCTGACAGGCGTTGGCTGTACTGCGCGCTCTCAATAGCGATCGCAAACAGCCGGCCATCGTCAGCTCCACACTGCTCCTCCGCCTGATCGCATCATTGAAAGTTGGAATCAGCTCAGCCCTTGACAACAATGCGCACTCGCTTCTCACGGCCACCACAGTCGCGACCTGCGCGTAGAATCTGGCGGACGTGGACAGCACGAGCCCGGAGAAGCGCTCGTCCAGCACCAGGTAGCCGCCCGTCACCAGCGCCTTGCCCGGCGCCGAGACCCGCAGCGCGCGCATCTGTCCGCCGGACCTGCCAAAATGCATCAATCCAAGCGTGGAAAAAAGGACCGCAAAATCTATACGTCCGCCGCGAGAAGCCGTCACTACTGGCGCCAGACAGCGCTGGGACAAAGGGCGTCGGAGCGCGGGGCGACCGGCGCGGCTTTCGGTTCTCTCTCGGCGGCTTGTGCGACTCGGGCGGCTCGCCAGTTCGGCTGTCGGTGCGGGCGACGCGCAGCGGAGGTCGATCGGCGCTTGTGCAGGCCAAAACGGCGCACTAGAGCCGCGGCAACCAGCAGCCAACCAACCAACTAATTACCAGCCAGCTCGCCAAGTTACCAGCAAGTCGGTCGGATGGTGGCGCTGCGCGGGAAGAAGGCAAGCGCGCCGGCCAAGCCCAAGGCGGCGGACAAGGCGGAGAAGGCCCGGGGCAAGGCCGCGGCCAAGGACGAGCCCAAGGCGCGCGCGCAGCGGCCGGCGGCGCGCAGCAAGGACGACGAGTTCCTCGCCTGCCTGCGCTTCCTCGTGCAGGCGGCGCTGGGCACGGGCAGGCTGCAGGCCCAGGGCCAAGGCGGCTGCGACGCCGGCGCGTTCCTGACGGCGGCGCTCACGGCGCTCTGCGGCGCCGGCAAGGACCGGCAGCTGGCGCCGGCGCAGATCCTCGCCAAGCTCACGCGGGCGGCGCGCAAGCGCGTCTGCGGGGCCGTCTTCACGGCCGACGAAATCGCCTACAGCTGCCGTAACTGCCAGCTAGACGCCACCTGCGTCACCTGCAAGGACTGCTTCATGCACAGGTACTGAAGCAGGCTTGGCGGATCGTGGTGCGAGAGGGCGGAGGCTGACTCCGTATATTTTTCCTGTGCTACGTAGTGACCACGCCGGGCACGACGTCTACTTCCAGCGCACGACGGCCGGAAGCTCCTGCGACTGCGGCGACCCCCATGTACACATCATTGCCATTCCCCGCTTTGCGAGCTTCCGCTCTGACTGATGTTGTGGTCTCGAGTGCAGGCGTGGAAACAAAGCGGGTTCTGTTCCAATCACCAAGGGGCCAACGCTTCGGATACGGGCTCACGGAAGAGTCGTTTACCGAAACCCATTGGCCTTGCTGCTCCGGTCGTCATAGAAGCTGTGATCGATCACGTGTACCAGGTTCTTCTCGGTGTACACTATGGCTTCGAGCTCGCGGAGGCGTTTGAGCTGTTCACTCGCAATATCACGACCGCGTTCCTCCCGATCCATACTCAATCAGAGCAGGCAGCCGAGGACGATGAGGCGGCTCGTCGCTCTGCAGCAGCGGACTTAGCCTCAAGCAACGCTAGAATTCTTCGGGGTATCCATGGAAGCGCTCAAAGTGCGTCACCTTCTCAGCCGAGCGATAGAAGCGATGATGTCGAGATGCAAGGTGATGGCCCAGTCCCGTTTTCGATTCGTCTTCACAATGATGACTGCCACTCCATGCATGAAGTGATCAATCACCTCTGTGTTGCAATGGAGTTCTCGAAGCGGTCTGCTCAAACTATCACGGATCAGACGGACCGGTATGGTGACTCTGTGCTTTCCAAGCGAGCACTCGTAAAATGCCCCTTGGTTGTCGGAAACCTCCTTCGCCGGTCTTTGAACATTTCGGTCACCCCGGTATGGATGGAAAGCCAAATTCAAGGGCTTGTGGGCATTTTCGAGTGGCTACAGACAGTCAGCGCGTCTTCGGATGGCCTTGGAGAACTTGTGTCCGAGGCTCTAAGTAAGAAACGGGATTTCTCGTTTCGGTGTTTCCAATCATACTCGAACCATGGAGTTCAACAGATGACTTTTACTCAGTTCGCTAAGGACTGTGGGATGAGGCTGCATCCAAGTGCTGCAACAGTGTTTGGTGAACTGATCGGTGAAGATACACCGCTTCGTTCGTGGATTGACAGCGTGGAACAAACCAAATCACGATATTTCAAGCTATGGTCAAGTGAGGGTACTCAGCCTGACTCCATCTCACTTTCGCCATCCGTGGTGTTGGCGCACAACACTGGAGAGCTTGACTGCAAGAATGTGTTTATTGAAGAATTCGTCAAGTCGGTGTCGCTCAGCGGAGATTACACACGCCATGCGAGTGTTCGCGAAGGTTTTAACGCAGTTGTGAGCAAGTATTTCGTCAGCACTGCCTCAGCAGCCAGTCGTTCTGCGGAGTTGACGGAGCCGCTATCCGCGCTGACCCTTCTGGTGCAGTATGACTGCACTCTACGGAAGGGAACAGCGGACAAAGTTCACTCTCTCATTCGTGAACACTTGCTGGAGATTGACTTCCGCACACACCTTTTGCAGTCATATATGCAATGCTATAAGCGCATCACAGATATGTTTCTGCGCGGGCTCGGAAACTCCAGTGAGTCCATCTTCGACTTTGCGGTGCAGTTTCTCACTGTCCCACACCTCGTGCAGGGTTACTCACGCGCTGAAGCTCGAAAGTACCCGGAAAGACGGCAAATTATTGGCGAGCTGCTTGCCGGGCTCAAAATGGTGTTCCAGTCTGCCATTGACCACAAGACTGGCACACTGAACCCGGAGCATCCGAGTCTCAGCAGTCAGAAGTATAAGGTACGTGAGATCAATTGATGCATAGTAATTGTGCTTGTTGAATTCAAAGCTAATGTATGTGTGCTTTTTTTTTATCAGCACTGCATCGAGAACATGGAATATGTCTTCAACGTTGGATCGTTTTCTGGTGAACTCATGTGCGACCCTGACAACATGAAGTTGTGGCTGGCATGCTTGGCAACTATTCAGGTAACATCGTTCTAATGTAGTCCAATGCGTTGGTGGCTTACGACTTGTGTTTGAATCGTAGGGTGGGGATCCTCAAATTCGGCGCGGAGTGCACCAAAGCCACGTCGAGTACGAATCTGACAGTTGGCTACCGATGTTCAACCTTGGGATTCGTGTCCACTCTATTTTCTCCGTTTCGTGGAGCGGATTCAAGGCTGAACAATTGCAATCCTCCGAAATGGCGCTCGCCGACATCTTTAAACCCACTCTTGAAGCGACAATCGCGTCTTCTGCTTTGATGAACGAAAAGGTTGCGACCAAGAAGCTAACTCCCGTCACGGCACTTATCGATGAACATGGATCCAGACCTGAACGAAATATTGTGTCGTATCGGTTCAACATCGCGGCAGACCCGACATCGCTGCACATTCCGCTGCACCGTTACTTGAGTGCGGCGATACGTCAGCTAACTGTTTTGCACCCGGAATTCCAGTCGTCTATTGAGGCAACTGGCCTTCTTCGCGCGTTCGGTTTCGACAAACTTCAAGTAGAAGACAAGTGCGAGCTAATTGAAATGCCTCTTCGTTGTCTCGTCATGGCGTCCCAAATCCATTCCGGTCTGTGGAGAAGAAACGGCGATGAGAATATGCTTGCTCAGCTGTACAACTACTCTGCGCTGCCATATTGTGTCCATTACCGTGACGCCGACGTGTTCATGCTACAGCTTGGTGTGCTCATGACTAACGCGGACGAAGTTGTTGCACGGATGATGGACCACTATCAGCTGGGTAGTTACTTCGCGATTACAACGGCATCGGAAAGCTTTGGTTACTCTAAGCTGGAAGAAGGAATTGATAATCAGCAACGTCTGCAAATGGTTGAGGAGTTTTTGCGCCTCATCATCGTCACTGGTACAGCCTTGCCTGCATCAACCGGGATTACATACGAGAACGAGTTTTTGTTGGAAGAGATGCTCCAACAGTTGTGTTCCAAGTCGCAGTCATTCAGCAAACTGTTCGAGCTCGCGATTCTTCCGTCAGGGCAAGATGATATTCCGGTCGCACGACTCGAATTGGCGCTTGCCCGTGTTGCCGAGTTCGTTCCTCCGTCGGGACTCGAACCAGGCAGATACGAGCTTAAGAAGGGCTTGCTGGAGCGATACAACCCTTACTTCCTGCACCTCAATCGAGAATCGCATGAACTTGCACGAGATCGATGGACGAGTTTCCGGAATCTTCAACGCCGCAAGGTAGAGCAAGATGGCAACGAAAAACAACCTCATGAACCTCTTCGACCTGCGGCTCGCCCCCTGCCGTTCCTTCAGCCTGTCCAAGCGATACTGACATGCGAGAGCACGCTTCTAATCGTCCATATGATCCTGTGGAAAGTGCTAAGCGCAGAAAACCTGTCGTCGTCGAGCGTAGTTAGTGATGCTGTCATCTCGACCTCTCTTCACCTTCTGGTGCATGGCGTTCATACTGCAGTGTGTGATGAGAATTCTGATGTATTCTGGGAGCGGCTATGCAAGCGTGTACCATCGCTGGGAGATAACAGCATTTTGCTCTTGCTCAGGAAGCTTTTAGAGCGAGCAAAAACACTTCTTGACGGTGAGCAAACGGGAACCCTCGAATGGCTTGTTTGGAAGATCGATCAATCTTCAGCCAAATGTGCCGCGGTATTCAAGGAGATTGGCGATTCCAAGCAAACTGCAAATGCGACAAACGCATCAGCAAATGGAAATACAGGTGATGCCGTTGCCGCTGCGCCGCTGACACTAGATCAGAGAAAAGCAGAGGCTCGGGCCCGCGCACTCGCTGCGATGGCTCAAAAGCAAGCTGCATTCCAGGCAATGATGGCGAACTTTGGCGATGAAAATGACGACCACTCTGATGTAGACGAAGGCAACTCATCGCCGTCGTCAAAGAGGAAACGAAGAAGCAGTGATATCTCAGAACAAAACGAATTGCCAACGAAAAAGCGTCGAAATATTGGGACAGAGGTCGAAGACAATTGTTCTATGGGCCCCAAGTGCATTCTATGCCACGACTCCCAAGAAGCTGGTCAAATGGGCATGGCGGCGTATTTACATCAATCAACTGTCCTTGCGACTGGGTTCCGACCTGAACCGCAAGAGGCCCTCAACATGAGTGGAAAACGTGTGCGCACTCTTGTAAAGGACGTGATTGCCAAGATGGAGTTGTGTTCTGGTTCAACCTCGACTTCGACATCGGATGCCATGTCCCCCATTCTTCGCGCATTCTCTGCTCCGCCTTTACCTGAATGGTATATCTCGACGGGCCAAAACGAGGATGGAGCAGCGCGTGACGGAATGGGCGGTGGTCGAACAAGTCCACGCATGGGTCGTGTTTTTGTGCCGGATGGTGGTGATGCTCCTGATGCTGGCCCTCCTCGACGACGCCATGAGCGTATCCGATTTGGCGGAGGCAACTTGCCGATGATTCAAGGCGAACTCCTTCAAGCTGACGAGGACATGGATGTGCTCGAAGGTGTATTGGATATGGAAGATGATCAACGATTATTTGGCTTAGATACTCGCGGTCAACCTGTCAATCCTCGTGCTCAGCGTCCAATGTTAGCTCGCCGTGGTGGTCGCGTTGCGCGGGCTGCTAGACGATTTGATCCACGACAAAACATGCGTGTCATTTTTGACGACAGCGACGAGGAAGACGATGACGAAGGCGCGTTTGAGCGCTCTTTTGGCGCCACTCTCAGCCCGCACAGCAGACATCATGATCACAATCCACCAGGATTCGACGACTCCATCCATGATAGCTCTCAGTTGTATCTGACACCTTGCGGTCTGCATATTCGCACATGTCAGCATGCGGTGCATATTGACTGCTTGGAGAGGTATATCACTTCACTGCACGACAAGGCGATCCGTGGCGAAGACTTTGATGGGGTTCAAGCAATCGACCCTGATTCGGCAATGACTCAGTTCTTGTGCCCACTATGTAAAACTCTGAGCAACTTCCTCATGCCAATCTCGATGCCAGTTGGCAAGAAGGTCCCTAAGGAAGACAACAAGGAAGCAGAGTCAGCACCTGAGTACGAAGAAAAGCGCTCGGTTTCCTCGGCATTGGCTATGGCCTCGCCGTCTTGGATCGACTCCATTCAGCAGCAGCTCAAGGTTCCTGGTTGGTGCCGCACTGTTCTTGGACGTGATGACACTGCCGTTGTGGAGCTGGGTAACATGGACGAGCATAACATGTGGCGTGAATACTTTGAGGAGACGCTGTGGGAGCCTCATGGTAGTCTGGAGAAGGGCGCGCCGTTCCTGTGGTCCGCGTGTGGATTTACGCTTGCTTCATTCCTACTAGTGGCGGAGGATGAACACCGGAACATGACTGGCGGATCAGCTCCGTTATTCGACCCGCTTATGGACCGCTGCCCACCGTCGCTTGAAAAGGAAATGGAATCTCTTGTCGCTGTGACCAAGTTTTGCCGCTGGTCGTTCCTGATGCTAGAGCACAGCACTGATGCCAAGGTTATCTGGGAGACCTCGAAGCGCTGCTGCCCAATCAATTGCGAAACCAAGCGCGAATACCGCAAATTCACTAACGTACGTCTTCAACGCTGTGTTTGCCTATCTAACATTTTTCATGCACTCACGCTTTGTTTGTGAGTAGGTTCTAGGCTCTGTCGATCCGTGTCTTCGCGGTACAATCCTCGGGTTGCTGGTCGCAGACTCGTTCACTGCTTTTATCGTATCGACCGTCGTGGCGACGGACCCAGCTACCATTTGGCGCATAATCCCAGTTTTTAGTGCTGCTGATCTGATCCAGCGCTTCTACGTCGAGTTTTTTAAGCCGCGGAAGGCTGACAAAGCGTCGCTCTTTCAAGACAAATACACGGCGGAACGAGATGCAGCGAAGGCAGCAGCGTCGACACCTATGGGAGCTGGAAAGAAGGGCGTTGATGCCCATACATCTGCTGGTATGAGTTTTTCGCAAGATGATGACGATCCAGAAGTGCGGCGTACTCGAAGTGGTCGCGTAATTGGCCAGTCTGCAACTTTGACCTCGCCAACGATGTCTCGGACGCGCTTACGGCGATCCAGCAAGTCGACTTTGGACGACTCTCCGGCGACGATCATTACCGACTTGATGGATAGTATCGACGACCAAGATTCGGACAAGTATGTCGCTCTGGCGGTTCTAAAGCGCATGGTGGAGGCATCGGTTGCAGACAAGAACCCGCTAGTTCTCGAGGCGATCAGTCTTGAATCGTTGTCGTTGCGCCTGGCGAATGTGCTGCGCGAGAACGCAACGTTTGTGCGTCGTATGAAGCTTTTCTGGCGTTGTCTGTCCAGCGACGAGAGCTTTGAGCAGCCTTTTGCGGCTGAGTCACTCGTGATCCCAACGCTGAGCGACATCGCCCAGTCTCCCGATTCAGTATTTGATCAAGTTTGGCGCTGGTGCGATGACCGGATGACGAGCAAGAGCTACTTGGGCGTTGCGAGGTCTTCGGGTGCAAATGGTGACCATGGCGACAGATGCGAGCACACTGAAGGATGCAGCGAGGCGTACGTGGCGAGCATGTTCATCCTTCGAGAAGTCCCGCGCAAACCGCAGCTCATTGACCTGCCAATCCAATACGACGAGCTGTACTCGGCGTTGAGTGGTCGGGCGTGTGATCGCTGTGGCAAGACACCGAGCGACCCTGGCATTTGCCTCATGTGCGGTGAGTTCCTGTGTTGCGGCGACTCGTGCTGCACTCGCGCGTTCATCGCGCATGGCCCTCCCGTCGGCGAATGCACTCGTCACGCAGCCGAGTGTGGCGGTGGCATTGGCATTGTGCTCCTTCTGGACCAGTGCCGGGTAGCTATCATCGGCGGGAGCATGGCCGCCCACTTCCCGAGTCCGTACGTGGACGCTCACGGCGAAGAAGACGTGGGCCTCCAGCGCGGCCGGCCTTTGCGGCTGGACATGGCGCGGTATCGGCACCTGGAGGGGCTGTGGCTGCAGCACCGCTTGTTCTCGGAGGTGTCTCGCCAGCGCAACCAGCGCGACCCGCAGTACACGATCAACCTGTCGTATCTGTAGGCGGCGCGCACGGCAGGAAGACTAAAGAGGTGGAGAGTGAGAAAGTAGG
>JAASGX010000023.1:0-78103 GCA_023334415.1 Phytopythium chamaehyphon | reverse complement strand
TTTCTTCCGTTTTTGGCGCTTTGTTCTTCGTCGGCTCCCTACCTTGCTCCGTCCGTCCGTACTGGATCTGAATGGTTGATTCGTTGCGATGCCGGATACCGCGTTGCTTTGTGTTGTTGTGTTTATTTGTGTGTTTTTTTTTGTGTTTTGTGTGTTTTGGAGGCGACTTGAGGCCTCTTCCGCTGGTCGTTGTTTGTGTGTGTGTGTGTGTGTGTGTGTGTGTGTGTATGTGTGTAGTGTGGATTCTATTCTGCTCAGCAGTGGTAGTGTGTCATGATAGCTAACACATCGCTCCGCAGCGGCCCGAATCGACAATGATCCGACTGCCGAGCGAGTCAAGCATGGTCGGTTGACGCGCCTTCGTCATGTGAATCGTGCGCGCCGCACCGTTGAGCACTGACGTGGCGGAGTCGCGTCGGACCGACGCGAAGAGATCTGTTCGCGCCCAAAGGCGCCCACTTTCACGTCCGAACAGTGCTGCAGGTATCTTTTGCCATGCGATCCGATCCGATGCCCAGGGCTCGTGGGCGTTCGACGTCCACACAACGCTTACGTCGGGTCGTAGTGGCCCCCACAGTCTCGGAAATCCCAAATATCGCTCGCAACGTACTAGCAGTAGACTGTGCCACATCATTGACCGCAAGGCGCACTGAGCATGTGGTTGTGCGCTTTGCGAGCTGCGAGCCACAAACCCGCGACAGGCCGGACCTCTGTCTCGATGTGCGGCATGATGTCGCTCTATGGCAGCAGGAGGAGGCGGCCAGGCGGCCGGCGGCGGATTCCACGGTTGCCTTTCGAGAAAGATCGGTGCGCGATAGTAGTACGATAGGAGTGCGATAGGATCACTTCCATGGCCATGGCTGAAATTTTTTAAATGACACCCCTCGTATTGTATAGTATTGCACTACCGAATATATAATTTATGCGAGGCATCTGCCTTTCGTTTGGTGTCGCATCCCGCCGTGGCATCTAATCACCCGCGCGGCTCGTCGGCAACGCGCGCGCGGTTGAAGCTCGCGGCCTCGCTCGCCTCGGCTCGCCTCGCCTCGAGCCAGTGGTCGATCGTCTCGTGGACTGGCGCGATGGAGTGGCTGGACGTGGTCAAGGACCTGAACGCGGGCACGATCGGGGGCGTGGCGGGCATCGTGGCGGGCCACCCGTTGGACACGGTCAAGGTGCGGCTGCAGACGGGCGGGGCGGCGGCCTCGGGTGTGCTGGGCTGCGTGCGGCAGATCGTGGCGCGCGAGGGCGCCGCGGGGCTCTACAAGGGGCTGCTCTCGCCCGTGCTCTCCAACGCGCCCATCAACGCGGTCGTCTTCGGCGTGCAGGGCGGCGTCGCGCGCGCCTTCCGCGAGGCCTCGGGCCGCGAGCGCCTGGCCGCGCACCACAACTTCGCCACGGGCGCCGCCGCGGGGCTCGTGCAGGTCGTCTTCGCGTCCCCGGCCGAGCACGTCAAGATCCAGCTGCAGGTCGACCAGCACCGCGCGGCCTCCCAGTCGGCCGCCGACTGCGCGCGCCGCCTGCTGCGCCGCCACGGACCCGCGGGGCTCTTCCGCGGCTGGCAGGTCTGCGCGCTGCGGGACGTGCCCGCCTTCGGCATCTACTTCTGCACCTACGAGGCCATGAAGGCCTGGCTCACGGGCGGCGACCCAGACAGGGAGACCGACGCGCGCCTGCTGCTCGCGGGGGGCGTCGCCGGGTCCATGTCCTGGGTCTTCACGCAGCCGGTCGACGTCGTCAAGTCCTGCGTCCAGAGCCAGAGCTTCGACGCACAGCGGTCCGCCTGGGCGCTCACCAAGCACCACTATGCGGCAGAGGGCCTCGGGTACTTCACCAAGGGCTTCGGCGCCACCATGCTGAGGGCCTTCCCCGTCAGCGCCGTCACTTTCCTAGTCTACGAGAAGATTATGCAGTTTATGTCTTGAATGGAGACGCTCGTGTGAGATAGAAAACCACCTCCCCGTGTTCTCTGCGCTCGCTCGAATGAAACACGCACATGCTACCCATGCACTCACTTACACACCCCAGCGCGCTCACGGGTTGCTTGGACCCTCTGGGCTGTCATCGCCGAGCTTCACGTCCACCTCAGGAACCAGGACCACCGCCTTTGGGTCAACCGGCTGCTCGCACATTGGGCACGCTGACTCCGACGCCAAGTGCGCCGTAAACGCAGAATAAAGCGCCGGGAACTGGCAGCTCGGGCATCGCGACCAATCGCTCTTGACCAGGTGATAGCCCTGCACATTTTGCAACGTTAGAAGATTACTTGCCTACTCACAATGCACAACCGGAAGAGCTCACTTACAGAGGCGACGCAATAGGGGATCCAGTTCTTGCACTTTGAGCAATCGAGCTCCGATTCGGCGAGCTCATTGCCGCAGAACGGGCAAGGGGTGAGCGGATCCGGAGGCTGATCTTTGTTGGGACGACGCACGATTGCCTCAATCTTGCGCTTGATCTCCTTGTCAATGTTGTTGCGGTACTCGGGTCGCATCAGCGTTGTCGCGTACTCGTAGCTGTACGCACGCAGTCCTCCACGCTGACACTCAATGACCGCCGAGATCAGGATGTTGGAAACGTGGGTCGGGAACTTGGATATGTGCTTGGCGACTCGGACGAGCATGCGGGCCGCAGTCGTGTGGTCCCCACGCTTGACCAATTTCTTCACCAGAATATAGCTGTGAAGTAGCATGAGCGAGTTGCGGAGATCCTGGGCGACGTGGATTTTGTGAGCGTCGAGCTGGCGATGTGTCTCGACAAGAACATCATGAGCAAGCTTGTAGTTCCCGAGCTCTTGCTCCTGTCTTGCGATAATGATTGCGGTTTTGGCAGCCTGTGCGTAGTTTCCAAGCGCCATGTACAGGCGGAAGATATGGTTGGGGTCTTTCGGAATGCCGTCGTTCTCGCCCATCAAGTGATCGATCAGTGTATGCGTCAGCATATCGTTGCGAGCTTTCCCCACCACATCAATCGCTCGTGTCAGTTCCGAGTCCCCGCAATCCAGGAACAGACGTAGAGCCTTGTTGTAGTTGCCGCAGATTTGGTAAAACTCGGCTGCTTTCGCGAACACCTTAGTCTGTTCGTAGTGCTGAGCCACCTTAGCAGCGCGCTCAACCGAGATCTTGTCACCAAGGATCTGCGCGAACGTGTCGACTTCGTTGTGAGAGAGCGCCAATCCAAACGCTTCTTCTTCCTTGTTGGCTAGCAGTAGAAACTCGATCGCTGGCTTGAAGTTCCCTGTCTCCGTGCAGTACTTGGCGACGACTTGCGCGCCTTCAGATGATTTCGTCTCGCGAACGATGGAGAACGCCTTCTCCGGGCTGTTCAGGTTCTCCAGTTGGATGCGAACAACATTGTCCATGTCTCCTGCAGCTTCAAAGGCATCCGATGCAGCACTAAATTCACCAACTGCTTCTTTTGCTCTGCCAAACTGAACATGAATCTTTGGCGTCTTGACCATCACCATGAGTGGAGCAGCCTTCGCGAGGTTCTTGCTTTGAATATGGATTTGGACGGCCTTCTCGTACAGTTTTCCTTTCTCATACAGAGCGGCAGCCTCGGTGACTTGCTTCATTCCCTCGAGTATTACTGCGCATTCTCTGTATAAATTCTCGTCACCAACTTCCATGACAAGCTTAACGCCGCGGCGCAAGTCACCAAGGCGGAATGTACATCGAGCAATTCCCGCGACACTTTGCTTGCGCAGTTTCTGGGGACATTCCACGGGGTTCCCCTGGGAATCAACCACATTGGTCGCGTGCTCGTACATCTTGAGGGCACCTTCGAACTCTCCACGGAACTCAAGTTGCGTAGCATATGACACGCTGAGCTCGGGGACCATATTGACTGCCAGCGAATCGGCTAACTTCAGTGCCTGCTCCCACTGCAAGAGGTTCTTTTGCATGTAAAGCGCCTCCATAGGTTCGCTCGAGTTGAGGAACAGCCGACGAGCATCTGCATACTCTCCAAAAAGTAGTGACACATGACCTGCAAGAAGGTTCTTTTCTTCAATTCCTTCGATGCGATCAAGAGCAAGGACCATCCCCGAGTCGCCGAGTCGACGATAAGCACGCTTTGCCATCGGAATATTAAGCGTCTGCATTGCTCGTCCGGCTAGCGCAAGCCAATATTCGTGCGCGTCGATGTTGAGTGCCAGCTTCCATGCAGCTTCCAAGCGCAGGAGACTAAGGTTTTGGCGGAAAATTGCACGTTCAATCTCTCCCGTTGGAACTGCGCGAGACGATTTCTGAAGTTGATCATGAGTGCACGAAGTGATGGTGGAGAGCTTTCCGGATGCGTGCTGACACGTCACAACACCGTCACAAACGAGGATCGGTGACATATCGGATGGAATTGGCGTGCTTTGAGGAGCAATCACAAAGTCCCCACCGGGGGTGATCTCCATCGTTCCGAGCTGGGTGACTACCGGACCGTTTACCGTTGCATCAGTCAATTGGAAGAGGCTGAATTCAGATGGTTGAAGAGTGATGAAAGTCTGTGGGTCTGCGGTATCCCACAAGAAAGCAAATGATGTGCTTGAAACGGTTGGGACGTGAGTTGCCTCGCGTGTTGGGGCATTAAGTACGTATCCGCGGCGACGCGAGTCAAGGAACACTACTCTCGTTCCTGTTTGCAATACGTGCACCATGAGTCGTGGCAATCCACACCATTTGACAAGATAAAGCTGCTTACCGTCTTTGTTCGGAACGACCTGTACTATACCGACACCATCATCGTGCCGATACGAGCACCCATCGAGAAACTTCCACTCGGATAGGTAGAAGAAGTGGATTGTGCCCGTTGCATTAGATGTGGAGTAAATAAAAAAGTCTTTCGTAATAGCAATGGAGCTGATCTCGTTGTTGCGCTCATCACGTCCACCTGGAGAACACGAAAACGTCTTGCCTTGCTCTTCTTGGAGTGCCCCACCACCGGATGCACTAGGCTCGATAAGATGTAAAGTTGCCTTGCCGTCACAAAGTACACTTGCATAGTCGCGGTTAAGCTTGACACTTACCACGCGACCGAGGTATTGTTGCTCGTGCACGAGTGCATCGTTCGAGCTTCCATCACAGCGGTAGTACCAAACGCGGTTATTCATGCCCACAGCAACATGCCGTGGACCGATCGCGACGAACGAAGGCTCGATTGAGACGGCAATACTGATTGGGTTGTCTCGACCAAGTACATCTACGACACTCAATTCGCGAAGGGAGCTCAAATAGGCGACGTAGTTCCCGTAATGATCAAAGATTTTGGGCATTCTTGCCAAGAAGTTTTGAATGACGCCGCCCTGAGTTGCAACAGTCAAGATTTGCCCATCAGGAGTAAACGACATCAAGTTTGCTTCGTTTTCCTGGATCAATGCCACAGAATGATTAGCCTGAGTAGTATTACACCCGAGTAGATTTGCTGGAAGTCCCACCTCAGCATCGGTCAACTTTATGGCGTCTCCCGTAAGCTCGGCAAACCCGGCCATCTCAATCACTTTGATGCCATTATCGCCACTGATTGCCGTCCGATTCAAAGATGATGAGTAACAAGCAGCAAATATGCGCTCGTTAAATATGCGAGTCGAATGAAGCTCTTCGCCGACTTCCTGCAAGTGTTTTATGTAATTTGCTGTTGTTGTCCTCCCTTTGTGCAAGATGGACGGCAACGCACCTCCATCTTGGTTGAAATAACGATAAAATATCCCTCTGAGAACGCAATCATGACCATTCCATCTGAAAACCAATCAAAGAACACGATCGAGCCGTAGTGCTAGATAAGCACGTAGAGATCGTTAGCTTCGACGAGCTCCGGTGTCTGCATCGAGCTACGCACCGCCTGAAATGTGAGCTCAACCGGATTCGTGGTATCCTGAAGGTTCAAGAGGATGAGTGCGCGCGAGAGATTGATGGCGACTAGTTGCTCTGCTGCTTGTAGCGAGTCGCCGCGCTTGCGTCCGAATTTGATATCAACCGGCTGGAAAACTCCCTCGTTAGCTACCGCAAGCAAAAGTACCCTTTGAGCGAGTAGCAGGTTACCGTGAGGCTGAGCTCGCGCTGTTCGATCGTGTCGCCCTTATCATTGCTGACAGTGATGTTGCGGTCCTCGGCGCCGAGCACAATGCTGTCGCTGCTGTTCCAGGCGCCGCACGTGATCTTCTTGGAGTGTTTTCCCACGAGCGGCGTCAGTTTGCGGGTGCTTTTGTTGTACAGCACGAGGTTCCCCTTCTGCGTGCCGACCGCGAGCTGCTGGCCAGTCGTGGACCACTTGATGAACGACGGGTCCTTGAGGTTCGTGTCCACGTTCTGCGTGGACCTTGAGCCGGCGTCCCACATGGGGATGACGCTCGTGCCCTGCTGCAGGATGGCGAGCGTCGCTCCCTCGGGGTCCCAGTCCAGTGCCAGCACGGGCGACGTCATGTCGAGCCCGATCTCGTCGTATTGCTCGCCCTGACGGTCGAAGATGTGCACGAGCCCGTTCTTGCCCGCGGTCGCCAGGAACGCGCCGCTGGGCTGCCATGAGAAGACCACGGGGCCCTGCCCGTGGTACCGCGACGGCAGCTTGAACAGCCGCTTCATTGTGCTCCCCCCGCTACTCGCCTACGGTCGAGCAGCAGCAGCAGCAGCAGCAGACGGATCTCGAGGTTGTTGGGCCGCCGACTGGTCGGCAGCAGTCTGCGACTTGAGGCGCCTCTTCACTTCAACATGGCTACATGGCTACTCTTTTCTAGATCGGCGCCAGAATGAAACTTACACAGGGCAAAGCTATATCAGCACTAGCCATCAGATACGTCAGCCGCGTCGCCGACAGACAAGCGGCCTCAAAACGCGCGCTGCGACCCACGTTGGCGGCAAGAGCAATATCAAGAGCATGTCGAGTGGCCCGTCCTCGTTGGCGGTGCCTCAGGGGCCACCATGCCTTTGAAATCTTCGAAGCTGGCGCACCCGAGCACGGATGAGACGCCAGTGCAAACACGTCGTATTCAAACGCGTCAACACTGCATCAACTTGCGACCCCAAAGGACGAACGTTATTGCGGTGAAGGAAAAAACAAACCAAAACAGCAAGCCTCACATGCCCGGCATTTAGGTTGAAGTCAACTTGACACTATACCAGAGACATTACTGGGTTGTAGTTGACAAACTAGCCATTGCCACTTCCAAAAGCCTACAGTCCACCAACTGCTCTCTGTCTAAAGACGCCCCGTGCCGATTCAACTCCATATCAACGGATTCCCCTGATGCAAATGACCCTGCATCACACTCTTCAGCATGGCAGCGGATACAGCATCCATACACACACACACAAGATACCTGGCCAATATGAACTGGACCGGATATCACCATCAATTATCCCAAGAGCCTTGTACGCTTCTGCGACCTGAACCAATCGCAACCAACATGAGTCGGTCTAGAGGCGTAATGAATTTACACGTGCTATATCTCACAAGCTCTGAGCAAAAGTAGTCATCTGGTAGACTATGCGAGCTTCGCGTGCTTAGCACCTTAGGGATTGTCAGAGCGTAAGGTGATCCCTCAACCTTTGCAGAGCCAGTCAGTTTAAGAGCGCCGAGGGACCCAGGATAGTTACGCACTGCCTCGGCAAATCGCTGGAGCAAGTCATCGCGCGCAGCATTCGTGATCAAGGGCGTCCGTAATTTCCTCACCGAGACATAGTCAATGTGGTATGTCGTGTATGACAAAATACGCGCTGTCTAGACGTATCTAAGCAGTCAGAACATTACCAACCAGATGCACGGTACAATCAGCAGAGCTACCATCGGAGAAGTTACTACTCCGTCGCCTGTAGCCTCAAGCAATTTGAATCTTGCTGTCGCGTCCCCAGGTACCACGAGCGCAACATGGTCCCATTCAGACCGAGTCACCTGATAAGCAAGCAAATGCAAGTGAGAGCCCCTCCACAATATCTCCTTGGATACATAACTGTCTAACCGATCGCTGAGCTCTAGTGACTGGCCCACGGCAATGAAACAAAAGCACATCGCCTGGTGCCACATGGTAACTCAACACACGAAGATGAATCACTTCACGGCGACAAGGCTCAACGAAACTTTGGTCTTCATAGGTGGTTGACAGGGCTGGCAAGGACCAAACTCGTGTGAGGTCTTCATCAAGCCAAAAGAAAAAATAAGGATTGAAAAATACCTCCTAGAAACGAAAGCATAGGAACAGATGCTTCAACTTCATCAATCATAAGAAGCCCTCGGAGGTAGTTGCCTAGCATAATTTGGCGGCAAATTAGGTAGTTGCGCTCCAAACGTGGTATCCAGCATTTAGGAGGGAGGGCAGGAAGAACACTCAATGGGACGATAGCTTGGAGTTTTGAATGGAGAGCAACAAAATGTTTATATCGGCGTGCTATGCGCCACATCAACTCGCCGTGGCGAACCTCGAGCGTGTACATCTAGATTATATAATTTCAAGTGAGCTCCACAATTAAAAATGAGCCCAAGACTCCTTACCGCGTACGAAGACTCGACAAATGAACTCACAGTGGAAAAACCTGTTATTCGGACCCCGAATGCGTTATCTTGCATTTTGCACATCTTAGTTTCATTCAATTGCAGACGAAATGAGTTTTCTGCTCGTAAGACATTGGCGGGAAACCGTGGCTGTACACCAAAAGCATCACACGTTAATATTTCATCGCGAACATCTACTAGCATTTCTAGCGCTTGGTTGCTTACCAAGTGCGAATCAATAAACACAAGAAGGCTTCGTTGTTCGTCGGACACGGAAATTATGTGTTGGGTCTTCCAATTACATGCACATCGGTAATCTTCGCCACATCTGGCACAAATATTTAGCTGAAATCTCCAGCTTGATGCGTCTGAGAATGGAAGACCTTCTGTGTCGCCTCCAGACACCTTCTCGTCTGCTTGGTTAGGATTGTCTCGTGTAAATAAGGCGAGTACTTGCTGTTCATCCCTTTGAGTCGCAGGAACTTGCGAATCGCGGATGAAAAACTGAATGGGAGTACTTGCTGTACCAAGCGGGACACAAAGGATTTGCAGCGCATTGCTTTTTTCCGATCCATGGTTGCGGCGATCATCGCCAGCAAGATAAGCTAATACCGCGTGCTTGATAAGACTGAGTGACATTTCGTGCACGCTGCTGTGACCAATTGCAGATCGAAGCTCAAGCTCACGCCTGCTCCTCATAATTCATCGCTCCCATTCATTAGTAGATTCGACCACCAAGCATAATCCACTTTCCAAAAGATACCTGTCATTGCCCTGACCGAGCTCAATCACAAGCGTGCTCTGGTCAATCCGTCATGACAATAATAATTTAAGCTCACTATCGCAGCAGCAGATATCGTGAAACTTGTAGCACCTGCGTTTCATCACGGTAAATGTGGCTTAGGTCACCCTCTAGAACCTCGTTCGGGTTTGTCCAGCAGCTGATCAAGCACTGGCGCGCGATAGCGCCAAGCATCATGACGGCGCCTGCGGATGATAGCTCTTGGAGACAACGATTCAAACTGAGAGACGTGGTATGCGCGCACACGCGCATACACACTCTCACACACACGCACACGCACACACATTTGAGAAACGATGCTGTTCTTTTCCTGGCTACTTTGTAACGGTGATCCTGACAAGCTCGCGCTTTTGACGGCTGCAAATGATACTGGTGCCAAACTGCCGCTTGAGAGTCGGTGAAGGGTGATGAAACCTGTGTGTGTTTCAAGCTGTCGAAGCTTCGCTCATTTCCACGACACACGACTTGTCGTTCGGATGCGAACACTCGAGCCAAAAGTTATCGGCGCACTTCTTCGTTGCTGATACGACCGTGCTGTAGTGGTCACTGACGGGGCGTTGGGTGTCATACCGTAGTCGAAGGCCGTATGTACTCGGTGGTAGGACGTTGCAAGCGGCTCGATTGCTGGAGCCAGACCAGCGTAGCTATTTGCGCCTGTGTCGCTACGCTTTCTGTAACTTGAATCCCGGCCTTCACTATCCTTGCGAGGCCTGGCAGGTGCCGTTCGCGGTCTTGACGTACCAGCCGCTGGGGCTGAACAGCTACGATCTATGAGAGGGTGGTCGCTCAATGATCGCCGTGTTGAGCGTGCCGACGTAGTAGTCCCCGTAGATTTGCTGTTCGGGACTTTGGTTGCTGACGATTCCGTGGGGAAATCCCCGTCAAGAAATACGCGCTGAGACCGATTAGTGCTTCCAGATGTGCCCCAGTTTCCTATCGAGGCTGGGGGCTTAGTGGGGAGTTGGTGGCTCGGTTTAGAGACTGCTCGCTTCAACGGAGCTTTTGCCGACCCCTTTGTGGACGATTTGATTGCGCGAGTGCTTGCTGCTGGCCCAACAAAGCCGTACGCATCAGCTGAAGCATTATTCAGAGCACTTGAAGCCGTGTAGCTCATATATGCGCTACCTGGCGCTGCTCGGAAAGAACGACGAGGTCTCGAGCTCATGGATGATTGCGTATCCTGAAGATATCTTGGCTGTGCAGGTGCACCGCGAGTGCCAGGTTTTCCTGGGAGCGGTAAAAGTTCAGCTTCGTCTCGCTCACTGGTGACAGGTGAGATCGAGGGGTCTTGTGCGTAGCTGCTAGACTTTGGTGCCGAAAATGAGAGAGCACGCATATTCCACTTAGGGGCTGCAGCCGTTGATCGTTCATGTCCATCCAAGGATGTTCCTACTCCATCGCTTGACTTATTTGCCGCAACATTCGAGGAGATGGAGACGTCAGCAAACGCTTGTCGAGTTGTGTCCACCACGTTGCGGTTCTGCAGGACAAAAGCAGATTTAGAGCCGTACTACGTGAGAAGCATCGCCTGTACGAGTGTATACCGAGGCGTCTGAGTACAATTTCCGCGCATCGCTTAGAGCTCCAGTTGAAGGAGAAGGGTCGAGAAGATCTATCCACCCATTTGCCTGGAAGGTCATGATGGTTAGAAAACCAAGTATCAGTAGTTGACCCCAAGAGTGACATACTGGGTGCATTGCGTTGTAAGAGTTGTTCGGCGGGCGCTCTGGGCGGGCGACTAGTGCTGGGTAGAGCTTCTTCTGCAAGGGATAACGCGTTAAGCATCGTTCTACATAAGCTACGAAGTCACGTTTCTCGCACCAGCTCGGCAGATTGGTCAATCCAAACGATCCGGCGTTGGCTTGGCTTTCGATGAGAATCCTTTCTCGGAGTATTTTCACGCTCGGTAGCAGCAGCTGACGACGAGTTGAGGAACGTGTGAACCAACACCACCTCGTCGGATTTTGCATCTGGCTCCCGCAGATTCCATTCGTACATTTGATATTCAGTAGCTTTGCTCGGATAGCTCTTCTGCAGCTGGCTTTCAAGCCCAGTGAGTTGTTCAACGTACGACTCGTGCAACTTGATATCAGAACGTTTCATAGCCACAAACTCGTGCGCTTTATCCAGTCCCCACATATATTTGGCCATGAGGTAGCCGATCATAAGGCTTGGACTGCGGCAAAGGCCATCTAGAGAATGCACGAGAACGCTGTCTGTACGTTCAAGTGCACGATCGATCAGCTGGATTAGCCCCATGAACTCGCGATTCTGCAGGTCGAAGAACGGTCGCTCTAGCACTTCTGGGAGATCACATGCTGTGTATACTAGCCCGAGGCTCTGTTGGAAAACATTTGGCACCTCGCGTGGCACGCAGTTTACGATGACCGTAATGCCATTGAGCTGCAGGAACTCTGCGTCCTGCGCTGCATCCACGTCTCCCATGAAAAGCCCATCCTTGATCTTAGACGACATGACACCTGCGCGAGCTCGGAGGCGAAGGTACTTCAAGTGTGCAGCCCGTCAAAACACACCGTGCCGCTCAATGATTGACACCAGACCTATATCATCGCTAAAAATGAGCGAAGCTGCTGTGTATTTATATGCAGGAGGTGAATTCTCCAACCCCAAACTCATAGAAAAGAGCGGATTAGGCGAAGATCCTCATCTGATAAGCTCGCTTTGTCGAGTTGGAGCGATACCTTGACAATCTCCTCAAACCCCTCGCTGACCTGTCATGAGCGGCGATTTTGTCAGAACATGGTTCGAATCGACACAACTGCAAAAGACCAAACCTCGGGTGCCGTGTAGTTTTTGTAGAACCCGTGGATGGCAACGTCCGGGATCTTTTTGGAGGTCGTTAACGATCGGAACACGTTCAAGTACATGGTCACGGTCTTGGGCATATCCATCTCGAAACAGCGAACCGGAAGGTTCTTTATGAATCAAAACGTTAGGAATGGAAATGGAATAATGACAAGGTGATAAACACGATCCGGATGGGCTTACATGACTCTGAGCAATGTCAATCCACTCCTTCCGGGTCGGCTTGCTGCGATTCGTCCCATCGATGACCACACTCTTTTTGTTCGCAATACCGTCCAGGCAAACCTTTTTGCAGTTTGCGAGGGTGCGAAGTTCATCTTGGTTTACCACCACGTACGACGAGAAGTACGAGGTAGCAAAGTGGCTCTTCCCTGACGCAGGCGATCCAGCTAGCACCACCATTTCTTGATGCTCTACCGCCAACTTGCTGGCTGCTGGATTGAGGAGCGGTCCTGCGAAACGACAGGATACTAGGAGTTACACTACCAAGAAACCTATGGCAAGGAAGGAGAGAGCTTACCATCGCCGATGGGGATGACCCTGGGATCAAACCCAATCTCCCATGTGTCGGGATGGGTGTGAATACGCTGCTTAGATGCCAGGAAAAGCGCCTCGGGTGTGAAGAACGAGACACCGACATTGAGCGCAAACTTGTAGTCCGTTGTGGCGAAGTCTTTATTCCGCCCAGCAATCTTCGGTCGTCCGGCAGCGTCGCCGCAGTAAAAGCTGCCGCCTTTGTCGATCTCCCCTTCTGGATCGAGAATCCCTGCCATCTTGGCCCACGCGTTTACCCGTGGCTTGCGGTTCATGTCGTCGCGGGTCGCGAGGAAGACGAGCATCGGCAAGTCGAGCTTCTTGACGATCGCCGAGACTTTGCGCTACAGTTCGTCCACGTTATGAAGTTAGCACAGCCAGCTGCGGGTACGGGCCTTAGCGTTCATCAGGGCACACCTGGACCTCGGCTGCCGAGACCTTGCCCTTCTCGACGCCGTTCTGGTTGGAGAAGAGCACGAGGTCGAAGCCGTCGTCCACGAGCTCCGCCAGCTTGTCGGTCACCCGCGTGGGGTGGAACCACTTCCAGTCCTCGTCGTTCTGCGCGAACCGCTTGCCGCTCTTGGTGACGATGAGCGTGCCGTCCAGGTCGAAGCCGGCCACCTTGGCGCTCCTGGCCCCGGCCGCGCGCCCCGCCTGCTCCGCGCGCGCGTCCAGTACCAGCAGCGCGCCGCCCTCGAGGCTCTGCCACGGCCGGGCGTGCGGTCGTGCCCGCGGCCTCTGCTGCTGCTGCTGGGCCTCGGCTCTCGCACGTTTGGCCGGCGGCTCGCCGGTCGCTTCCCCGGCCTCGCCGATCGCTTCTCCGGCCCCGTCGGTCGCCTCGCTCTTGGGCTCGAGCTCGAACGCGCGCGTGGGCAGCCGCCGGCCCTGCGCGACGCTCGAGCGCACCCACTCGGCGCCCACGACGCGCGCGCGTGGGAAGCGGCGCCGCAGCTCGGCGGCCTCGCGCGCGGCGGCGGCCCGCGCGTCCGCCACGACCAGCAGCAGCTCCCTCCCGTCGTCGCCCTCGCTGCCCTCGCTCCCCTGGACGCCCTGGACGCTGCTCTGGACGCTGCTCTGGGCCGCGTCCAGCACGCGCGCGCCGCGGTCGGCGGCGAGTGAGCGCAGCGCGTCGAGCCCGCGGCCCAGCAGCAGCGCGTCGCGCCGGAACAGCAGCCGCGGCGAGCGCTGCACGAAGGCGTCCATTATTGGGCGGTCAGACTTGCAGTTGGCTCCCTGGACGGAATCCAGAGGGGTCGCGTCACGACCAGTCGAGACTCGAGTTGCCGCGTGCAGATGGTCGACAGGATCACATGGCGCGATGCAAACGGAGCGAGCGGGTGAGCAATTGACGAGGATGCAGCCGCATGCCCGCGCTGAACAGCATTGATCCAGTCAGCGTCTTCAACGTCGGGCGGCAGCGGTAGAGGGTGGTCGCGTCCGAGCGATCCCGGCAGCTTTGCTGTAGAAGCGCCCGGCCAAGAGCTCGGGGCTCCCACTGGGAGTCCCAGGGGACCGGCGGATGATGCGATGTTGAGCGGCTGTGTCGGCGAGCGAGCGCAATCCAGCCCAATTCGGCGCATAGCGCTGCTCCCAGTATGGCCGCCTTGCTCACGCCGGAGCCCAGATGTAGAGGCGCCACCGCGGCAGGAAGCAGCCGGTGCGGCCGAATCCCATACTGGACGCGAGTCACCGGCGTGCCACAGTGGGCGGCGGCTCCGATCGGCGCGGAGCTGGTCTTTGCCCCCGCGATCGGCAAAGGTCCGGCGGCCGTCAGCGGCGGCCGTCAGCTCCACGGCAGCCGCATTAAGCAGCTCAAGGCGGCGGCATTAGCTGCAAGCAGCCGCGGCGCGGCCGAGTCGACAGCAAGCAGCGCGGCAGTCGCCGACCGCCGCCATGCCGCAGCCGCAGGCGCAGGCGCAGCTCCAGGCGGGGCGCGCGCGCGGCAACAGCAACGTGGCGGGCTTCCGGCCGTCGGCGCGCTGGCAGCTGGAGAGCTACTGCGGCATCTGCGGCGCGCACTTCAGCTACATGCGCGCGCGGCACCACTGCCGCCACTGCGGCATGTCGGTCTGCGGCCGCCACTCGCGCCAGCGCGCCGTCGTGCCCACCTCGCTCTCGGCGCTGCCCCAGCGCGTGTGCGACACGTGCTTCCCGGCCTGCAGCCAGGCGCCGCGGCGCCCGCGGGGCATGACGGTCGGCGCCTCGGGCGCGCGCTCGCGCTCGGGCTCGAGCGCCAGGTCCGCGGGCCGCAGCACGCGCGGCAAGCAGGCGCGCCCGCTCACCGAGAGCACATGCACGGACGGCAGCGCCAGCAGCACCGGCAGCGACGCCTTGGCCTCGCCCAGGATCCGCTCGCCGCGCACGCTCGACCACCCGCGGCGGGCCGGCGCCGCGCCCGCGGGCGCCAGGAAGCGCGCAGCCAGCTCGGGCGACTCGCTGCGCAGCATGCAGCCCATCGCGTCACCCCTGCTGCTGCCCGCGCGCAGCGACAGGAAGAAGCTCGGCGAGATGGCCGACAACCCGTCCGTGTGCCAGACCAACACGACCGCCTCCTCCTTCGGTACGCTCAGCGAGGTCTCGGACGTCGTCATGCCTGCCAGCCGCAACAAGCCGCTGCCCTTCCGCAGGAAGGCGCCGCGCGCCTCCAGAGCCGCGCGCCAGTCGCGAGACGCGTCGCTCTCCATCTTCAGCTTCGCGTCGCTCTCCGACTCGGACTCGGACTCGGGGTCCGACATCGACGACTCGGACAGCGAGGAGAGCGAGGAGAACTCCAACAGGTCAGCGAAAGAAGCAGCTGCGAGAGCGGCAGCAGCGAAAGCGGATCGGGCGGACGCCGCCAAGAAGGCAGAAGCAGCAAAGAGGGCGAAAGCCGAACAGGAGGCTGCAGCCCAAGCGGCCGCACAGCAACAAGCAAGGACGCGAGTCGTGGGGCCGCCCGTCATCGACACGGCGAACCGAAAGATTGTGTCCATCCGGAATCGGACAGCAAGGCCTCCGTCTCGGAAAAATGAGCTACGCGAGAAGGAATCGCTAGACTTTAGCGCGTCGTCGTCCTCTATCGACTTTCGGGCGTCCAAGATCGGCAATCCAGCGGATAGCGAGGGAGCATGGGACCCAGCAGCCAGTACGACGTCGATGACATCAATGATCACGCGTAAATACCTTCCGCAGCCGAGCGAGAAGAAGCCTCGCAAGTCTAAAGCCAGGAGTGCTGACCGAAAGTACAAGCCTAGCAAAAATAACTCGCCGCCACGGTTCTCGACACTGTCAGACCTCGTGGAGCTGGACGACGAGGACGCGCGCAAGGGCCGATCGAGCTCCGTGGACAGCGAGGAGTGCTTCAGCGACGAGGAGGCCGAGGCACTGGCGCAGCTCATCACGGCCTCCAGGCGGCAGGGTCGAGGGCAGAGTGTGGACGTCGTGCTGGAGGAAGAAGTGGTGGTGGCGCCTCCACCGCTGCCGCCTAAAACCACAGTCACGTACATTGCGAGCGAGCAAGAGCGCCGCGACATGAGTCGCGTGGCCGAGCTGGAGACGCGCATTCTGGAGGTGCAAAAGGAGCTGCCAGCGCTGCTGGACGAGCTGCGCGCAGCCAAGCGGCGGGCAGCAAAGGCGAACCGCGACCTGCTCGAGTCGCGCGATCGCGCGCAGCGCTACCGCAAGGCGCAGAGCGTAGTGAACCGCGCGCTGAAAACTGCGCGCGCGTCCATGGCAGCGCGCGAGTTCCTCGCAGCGATCTTGGAGCTGACGCGCGCGGCCGAGATCGAGCGCACGAACGCGACTGTCTGGTACCTGCTGGCGCAGTGCCGCCTCGCCGTGCGGCAGCTCGAGGAGGCCGAGGAGGCCTGCATGACGAGCGTGTCGCTCACGCCCACGGCCGCGGGCGTCGCGCTGCTCGGCCGCATCCTGCAGGAGCGCGGGCGCCACGACGAGGCCATCGAATGCTATTTATCCGCGCTGGGCCGCGAGCCGCTGCCTGCTTAGGCCTGCTGAGTTGGGGAGCGGCCGCCGTCTGAGCCGCTGGGGCCTCCCGTGAGGCCAGCGAAGCTCGCTCGAGCGCGCGAGGTCCCTTAAGTTAAAAGTCATCACCTTGTAAGCTTACTCGACTTCAGATTGAACGCAATGACGCTCTCGAGCCACACCGCGCTGAAGGGCTCCTTGAGCTTGGGCAGCCACCTCCTCCTCCGCTCCTCCTTGCGCTCCTTGAAGACGCGCGCCTTCTTGCCGCCACCGAGACCCAGGCTGTTCCCTGGTGCATGGCGTTGCCGCTCGTGGCCAGCGAGTCTGCTGAGCCCGGCCGCGAGAGCAACGCCTCACGTAACGTTCCCGATCTCCTCCAGGCGAAGCTGGCTGGAGCTGACAGGCCTCAATCTTTCCGTCGAGCGCGACGAGGATAGGTTCTATTGCCGTGCGTGAGCAGTTGCACACATGGATGTGAATGCAATTCACGATAACGTGTACATTCAGATTGACATGCAAAGTTGCCTTTTTGTACCCATCCATTATTTTTTATAACCTCTCCAAACACTGTCTGCCGACCTCCTACAACTAATTACGAACTCTCTCCTCCATTTTCCCGCGCTCGCCTCGGTCGCCATGGCGCGCGCGTCGGACGAGTCGTCGGACGAGGACTTCCGGCCGCCGCGGCCAAAGGCCAAACCGTCTAAGGCCAAGCCGCCCAAGGCCAGGGCCAAGAAGGAGCCGGCGGCCAAGAAGGAGCCGGCGGCCAGGCCCAAGCCCGCGCTGGCCAAGCCCGCGGCGGTCAAGAAGCGCCGGCGCCAGGACGAGGGCGGCGCCGCCGAAGACAAGCCGGCGGCCGACGCGGAGCCGCGGGGCGAGCCGCGGGGCGAGGCGAGGGGCGAGGCGGGGGGCGAGCCCAAGAAAAGGCGCGCGGCGGCCAAGGAGGTGCCCGCGGTCGTGGCCGACGAGCCGCTGGGCACCGCGCTGCTGGAAAAGTACCGCGCGCTCAAGAACGTGCGTGGCGACTGCCGCGCTGGGCGGTGTTGATCTGGCATGGGGAGGAGACTCACGGATGGCGACGTGCGGACGACAGGCTAGGGAGACGGACGTGGAGCGGCTGCTGCGCCAGGCGCGCGAGCTCGCGCTCGAGGAGCAGAAGACCCACGAGGCACTCGTCTCGCGGCTGAGGAAGGAGATCCGGTCGCTGACCGCGAAGCTGGACGAGCAGCAGCAACAGCAGCATCAGCCCGCTAAGACGAAAAAGTCAAGCGCTAAAAACGACAGCTTCGATCCTGAGGCGCAGGCTCGGTGCGGCTCAGAGAATATCGCGCCAGGATGAACCTAGGCAAGTGCTAACCTGCCAGCTCCTGCAGGTACGACTCACTCCAGCGCAAGCACAAGGACGTGCTCAGCGAGAACGAAACACTGCGCGTGCGAATACGCGAGCTTGAGACACACTTTGCGTCGTTCAAGCGGAGCACCGGGCCGGACGACATGGTGATCGTCAACCCGGAATCCAGCCAGGCTGAGAATGGTACGGGCGCTTTACTTACGTTCTGACACGACGAGTCGCTTAACTCGCGCTTGCTGGTTTTTCTACAGCATGGAAGGCTAGCGAGACAACCATGCAGCTTGCTCAGGCAAACAAGGTACCGTATGCCTACTTGATCCGTTGCTGATGGAAATTTCAGCTCGCACTGACATTGCGAGCGCGACAGCTCCTGGAAATGTACCGACTCGTCACTTCTACCGATATCCATCTTATCGAGACAGCAGATGACGATGCCAGCACGGACAATTATACCGACATTGCCTGCACGACGACAGACGGAGAGAGCGGCAAGCGCTTCGACTTCGAGCTTGCTATTCCTGACAGCCGATTGAGCGAGATTGAATATCTCCCTGGCGACCATCCTCCCACAAACTTGCAGGTCCCATCGTATTTGCAGGTGAGAGTGTCATATATGTACTGGTTGGAGAGCAGAGGCGTGAATGCAGCGAGAATATGTCTGATCGGTGTGATTATTGTTCATTCGCAGGACGAGCTGAGTTTCAAACGGTCCGAGATGACCAAATTTATGAGAACAGTGTTGGACGTCGTGACGAAGAAGGCGAACGGAGCGCACGCAAAGAGGTAAAGGACGCCAGTCTTTTCCTAGCTCTTTAAGTTGCGCGCCCCATCCGGGCAGTTGCATCACCATCGCAGCCCGCGGCGGTACAGTACAAGTCTACATGCGTTCTCATCCGTGCATTCTACGCGTTTTGGTTGGTTACCGCGGCGCTCGGTGGAGTGCATCTACTGTGTCTCCATATCGAGGTTTTCTGCATCAGCAGCGGGGGCGGCGCGTTCCACCGGGGCTTGTGCTGTGGACTGGTCCTGTTGCTGCTCCATCTGCTGGTCATGCTGCCCCTGTGTCTTCGTCGTCGATATCGCGCGGAACTGTTTGTACTCCTCCTTGGACAGCAGCAACTCCTGGATTTCGGACACCTCGATTTGCTTGGGCTGCACGATGGCCAAGTAACCCTCTGACAAATGCTGTCGATAAAGACCATCAGAAAGTCCGTAGCACACCACCATTCAACAGGCAATAGATACCTTGTCTTGGAGCAGCGATGGCTGCTCTAGCAGGCGCTCGTTGAACTCGAGCAGCGTCCCGCGGATGCAGCTGCGCAGCACGAACTCGACGCCACCCGTGCAGTGCACGTGGCACACAATGGTGTGGGGCAGCATAAAAGACCCGCCCTTCTTCTTCTTTCCGGTCACGCGGCTGTCTAGCACGTTGGTTGTGAACTCGACGCGCTCGATCTTCTCGCGCATGAGTGGGTGCGACTCGGCCACGCCGATCTGCGCTCGCGTAGCATCGGTCAGCAGCGCAGAGCTCCCAAGTGACACCGATGGCAGAGCACGCACCACGCACAGCCGGTTCGAGTGCATGTGCACGTACTGGTCCTCCATGGGCTTGCCCATGGTGTCGCACGAGAACATCTCGGTGTAGTAGCGCTCGACCTGCAGCGGTCGGCCGTCGTTAGCTGCCGTAAACCGGTAGCGCAGGCTCTCAACGACGCACCATGGAGCCGCGCAGGCTGCCCCGCGGCTGGCCCTGCGTCTGGAAGCGGTCTTCCGAGCGCCGAACCACCTGCTCGCGGATGAGCTGGCGCTGCGCCGCCACCGTGGCCATACCGGCGTCCGACACCTCCTCGCTGTCCCCACCCACGTCAGCGCCTGCCCGCAGCGAGCACAAGGGAGCAGCGCACGCACCGGCCGTGCGCGAACTTGCAGTTGGGGAACGGGCAGCCGCCGGGCTTGTCGAAGTGCTTGCACAGCGCCGACTTGCGCAGCCGCTCGCGGCGCTCGACCTTGCGCTTCTTGGGCGCCTGGGCCTCCATCTCCGACATCGACTCTTGCTGCTTTTTGGTGTGACTGGCTGGGGGCGGCATACATCAGGTCTGACAGGTACAACATAGGTACGCTGGCCGACAGTGACAGTTGTTGAACGTGATTGGCATCGTTCAGCTTCGTCTATTGCGCTTATGGAGGCTGCCAATGCGTTGCTTGGTGCAGCTGGGATGGCCTCAACCTCTGGTGGGCCGCACGGCTCACGGGATCTCGCGGAAGGGCGCGACGTCGCGGTAGCACGCGTCGAACACCGCGTCCAGGCACTCGTCCTCCTGTCGTCGACACGCGTTAGCGATCAGCACAGATCAGACCCAATGACTGGCGGCGACGCCGCACCTTGCCCTTGCACGCCTCGTTGTTCATGATGGACAGCTTGGCGCGTCGCCGCGTGCAGACCTGGCGACAGACTCGAGCGTTAGCTGCTCGACCAGACCACGCCCTGCAACCGGCAGCTACGGCACCTGGTGCTGCTTGGCGATGTTGAAGTTCTTGCGCATGAACTCGTACTTCCAGTTGCAGTCGCCACTGAGCGCCGCGGCTCGCACCTGCAGCGCACCGCCGTCAGCCTTTCCTTTGGACGCCAGTCACCCCCAGAGCCAGTGCCCGGCCCACCTCGCTGCATGCGTGGTGCTCGCAGTTGCTCCAGTCGACCTTGGCGCGGCACTGGTCGAACGCGTGGATGAGCTCGTGCGCGAGCGTGCGGTCCATCCACTCCTGGTCCGGGATGCGGTTCTGGCACAGCACCACCTGCTCACGCGCGGCGCCAGCGCCAGGTCAGCTGCTTCTATCGACCGGCGACTGCAGGCTGCGAGCGGAGGCCACGTACGCCGGGCTTGCCGTGGTCGTCGATCTGGAAGCCGCCGTTAATGGGGCCCTCGCAGTCGACGCTCGTATAGAAGCCCGGCTGCATCTTGCAGCCCAGCTTCTCCATGGCGTCCACGAGGAACTTGACGCGCGGACCTGCACTCAGCGCCGCGTCAGCGCCGCCGCGGCTCCAGCCAGCAGCGAGAGAGAGAGAGAGAGAGAGAGACGGCCGCGCACACTTGTCCAGCGCCGTCTCGCGCATCTGCTCGCAGCGCTCGTGGCGCGCGGCCTCGTCCTGAGGCACGCCGCCCACCAGCGACTTGATCGCCTCCATGCTGGCGGTTGGGTGGATGCGGGCCACTGTTCGAGTGTGTCTGCTAAAGTGAGCGGTACTAATGGACTGCAGTGAGGCTATGGATTGCGTTGAGGCTCTTCGCTGAGGCCATGAGAGGAATGGGTCGACAGTGTAGCGAAGGCAGATTGAAGTTGCGGTGGTGAGTGCGAGGCTATAAGAACCACAGACAAGGCTCTGTATGACGCTTGGGCGTCGTGCACGGAGCAGCCACCGCTGCATCCATCATCGATCGATCGAGACCGACTGGCCGACCTGGAGCGAGCACAAACGAACGAAAGCAACGGCAAACGGGCACGTGGAGGGAGGCGCAAAAGCGGTGGGAAGCAGCGCGGCTGTGACCCGCGGCAGGCAGCTTGTCTATTCCAGCTCGATGACGGCACCGACCTCCTTCAGCTTGTTGATGATCTCGTCGGCCTCCTCCTTCTTGACGTCCTTCTTTAGTACACTGGGGGCGCCCTCGACGAGCTCCTTGGCCTCCTTCAGGCCGAGACCCGTGATGGCTCGCACTTCCTTGATAACCTTAATCTTGCTCTTGGCATCGAAGCTCGCGAGCTTGACGTCGAACTGCGTCTTCTCCTCCTTGGGCTCCTCGGCCGCGGCCGCGGGCGCGGCGCCGCCGCCGTAGCCCGTGGTGAACGCCGACTCGGCGATGCCGAACTTTTCCTGCAAGGGTGGCACATTCCAAACCCACGTGGCCGTCGTCAGTCTACCAGGCGTCTCCCTCGCTCGTGGTTCGTGGTGCAACGCACCTGGATGGCCGTCGACAGCTCGGCGATCTCGACCATGTTGAGCTCGAGGATCTGGTCGAGCACCATCTGCACCTTGGGCGAGAGCGCCAGCTCCTCCTTGGCGTCCTGCGGTGCCTCGGCCGAGAAGCGGGCCGCCTGGCTCAGCCGCAGCGGGTTCGCGGCCGCGGCGACGGCCGAGCGGCGGGCGACGGCGCGGGTCACGCGCGCGAGCATCTTGGAGGCAGCGAGGGTCGGCTGGGGTCGGTCGACTTGTGAGGGGGTGAGCGCGAATCGGATGGCCACCGGGCGGCGCTCTTGCGTTACCGTCGGTCTTAGAGCTGTCCATATTTTGTGTAGAAGTTGGAGATTCCCAATTTAAAATGCTTTGGAGCCTAGAAGAGCTATACAGACCCGTATTTATTTTCGTCTGTTTCTATTAATAAACCTAAAATTCAAACTATCACACCAGATTACCTAAACCAAGCTTCAACCACCGTAACTAGTACTTCCAAAAACCAACACAATTTCTTTAAAGCCTTATAAGCAAATAGCTAATATTGGAGCTAAAGAAGCTCTATTCTGACTATTAGCCAATCCGAACGCTGCCGGGTTTCGGCCACTGGCGCGGCTCCACTGCCGCTCGAAGGCCGCCGATTGGCCGAAACCCGGGCGGCTCGCGCGATATCCTTTCCTGCCACGTGCACGCCGCTCCCCGCAGACCCCGAAAGCACCCGCAGGTCATGCAGCTCTCGCGCGCGCTCGCGGCGGCGCTGGCCGCGCTCTCGGCGCTTGGCGCCGACGCGGAGATCGTCAACCACTCGGTGCGCGCCCGCTGCGGCCGCGGGATCTTCACTCCGGCGCGGGACTGACGTGTAGAGTGCGTGAATGGCTGCAGGTGAAGCGCAGCCTGGACCTGACCAAGCACGTGGTGCGCGAGCACGCCGAGATCCGCTTCTCGGACGCCGCGGAGCCCGTGGGTGAGTACGTGGCCGCGTTCCCCGCGCACCTGGGCGCGCGGCTGGCGCACGTGGCCGCCAAGTGCGGCAAGACGGCGTGCGAGGCCGTGCCGCTGGCGCCCGACGCGGCCAGTGGCGCCGCGCGGGTGGGCGTCGTGTTCAAGGACAGCGTGCCGCGCGGCGAGGAGTTCTCGATCAAGCTCACGAGCCACTTCACGCGTGTGCTCACGCCCTTCCCCGAGGAGGTCGCGCAGCGCGACGAGCAGCTCGTCGTGTTCGAGGGCGGACACCTGCTGCTCTCGCCCTACCGCACCGAGACGCAGACCACCAAGGTCAAGCTGCCCTCGGGCCGCGTCGAGAGCTTCTCGGAGATCGAGCCCGTCTCGCGCAAGGGCGGCGCCATCACCTACGGACCCTACGCCGACGTGGCGCCGATGGCCGCGCCAGACAAGTCTCTGCGCGTGCACTACAAGAACCACTCGCCCTTCCTCACCGTGTCCAAGCTCACGCGCGAGGTAGAGGTCTCCATGTGGGGCCGCGTCTCCATCGAGGACGTGTACGACCTCGAGCACTCGGGCGCCAAGCTCAAGGGGGGCTTCTCGCGCTACGACTACCAGGCGCTGCACCAGAAGGGCGCCAGCTTCTACGAGCTGCGCGCGCTGCTCCCCAAGGACGCCGTCAATGTGTACTACCGCGACCAGATCGGCAACGTGTCGACCTCGCGCCTGCGCCCGACGCCCACGCGCAAGGAACTCGAGTTCAAGCCGCGCTTCCCGCTCTTCGGCGGATGGAAGACGCAGTTCTACTTCGGTTACTCGGTGCCGACACACTCGGTGCTGTCGCGCTCGGGCGACTCATTCAAGCTCGAGGTCGACTTCTCGACGCCCATCGAGGGCGCGGCCGTGGACGACCAGACGCTCAAGATCATCCTCCCCGAGGGCGCCTCCAACGTTCAGGTGCACCTGCCGTTTGCGGTCGACAGCATCACGGACGCGTCGCGCCAGACGTACCTGGACACGCCCGCGTTCGGCCGGCCGGTGGTCATCATCGACAAGAAGAATGTGGTGGCAGCCCACAACGTGCCGATTGAGGTCACGTTCGACTTTCCGCAGTCGTTCATGCTGCACGAGCCGCTACTGCTCGTGTCGGGCTTCTTCGCCTTCTTCCTCGTCTGCATGGTGCTGTTCCGCTTGGACGTGAGTCTCGTGCGCTCGGCGCCTGCCAAGAAGACCAAGGCCGAGTAAAGTCAGTCATACAAAATCGTGAGTCGCAGAGTTGAGGCGAAGGTTTTGAATCAACGAAAAACTCCGTATGTGCGAATGTGGGATGGAATCGAACCGGACACTAACATTGGCAAACATGGCTCGCATACGAACAATGATAGAGTGGTGAGTCATGAGCGCAGTTTATTGGGTTATCCCCATCGCAGGACCACGAATGCCCTCGCCTAGACTACAGCAGTGGAAACAGCCCGCGGACTATCCTACCACGACCACAGACGGCTCGGGCTCGGCCCAAAGCACCTGAGAGCACGCCTAGCAAGATGCTTAAGCGCGGTTCTGGCGGGCGAGCGGGCCAAGGAACTTGGCCTTCTCCTCGAGCGTCTGGAAGCGACCGTGGCCGAACTTCGACGACGTGTCGATGAACTTGAGGCTGATCTCCTCGAGAGCCGAGCGCTTGGTGTGCACCAGGAGCGACTTGCGGAGCGTGAGGGCACGCTTCTTGGTGCCGACGATGGCGCCCTTGATCATGAGCCAGTCCTCGTTAATGACACCGTAGTGCGGGAAGCCACCCAGGGGGGTGATGCTCTTCTCCGTCAGGTCCTGCTCCGTCATGCACGACTTGGCGTCGCCAGCGGCACCGATGCGGTAGATCTTCTTGTTGATCTCCGTACGGTGGTGGTAACCGTGCTGACCGGCGCGCGGCACCGTGAAGCGCACGCGCGACGGGTGCCAGGCACCGATACAGGCGACCTTGCGGAGACCACGGTGGGTCTTACGCGGCAGGCGGGTGACGCCCCAACGGGTGATGACGCCCTCGACACCATGACCCTTGGTGACGCCGATGACATCGATCATCTCGTCCTTGGCGAAGACGGCCGTGACGGGCACCTGCTTCTCGAAGAGCGACTTGGCGAAGTCGACCTTGTCGGCGACGGCGCCGCCGTTGACCTGGACCTCGAGGAGGTGGGCCTTCTTCTGGCGCAGGTTGACCTTGCGGATCTGCGTGTGGGCGAGCACGCGCACGACCTGGCAGTACTTCTTGATGCGGTTGAGCTCGTTCTCGATGTCCTGCGGGGCCGTCTGGTACTTCTTGGCGTACTTGGTGAAGGCCTTTCGCTTCGACTTGTACCAGTTCTTGTAGAAGCGGCGCTTGACCTCCTCGCTCAGGTGCTCCGCGAACACGGTCGTGAGCGTGCGCAGGCCGCGCGGCGTCTCGATGTAGCCGACGACGCCGACGACGACCATCGGGGGCGTCTCGACGATGCTGACGGCCTCCACGATCTCCTTCTTGTGCACCTTGGAGCCCGGGCGGTCGACCTCGCGCACGATGTGCGTCATGCCGGCCTTGTAGCCCATGAAGGCCGTAAGGTGCGGCGCCTTGGACGCATCATCGCGCGGGAACTTGCGAACGCGGCCGCGGTGGTGCTTGGTGCGCTTCTTGGGCAGGAAGCCCAGGTGGCCGTGGCGCGGGGCCTCGAACTTTCGGTGACCCATGACTGCGGAGTACTGCGAAACTCAATCTGCGCAGCTCCGGCCGCTGGCGGCGCATGCGCCCTCCCCACCAAGCGCTGCGAGCCAACCAAGGCTCCCCCTGCGCATTGGCGGAAAATTGGACCTTCAAGGGTCGGTGATTTGCGGAAAATTGAATTTTTTAATCGCCCAATGAGGTGAGGCTGCGTACCTGTACCCATGCGGCTCGAGCTGCTCGCGCCTGCAGCGATGCCAACAGAGCTCCTGCGCTCCGGTCGTTGCGACGCTGTCGGTGGCCCCTCCGCCTTGGGTTGACTCGTGGAGGTCGTTAACCTCGTCACGAATGTCGACTTCGGATTCTGCGAGTGATGAAGCTGCTGGGTCGACGACTTGCAGAGGTTGGGCGTGGAGCTTAGGATACCTGTTCGCGAGTCCTAACTATCGTTGCGTTGCGTCGTTCCAAGCGCTCTCATCGTTCCATGTAAAGCTCCAGCCGCAAGAGTAAAGGTCAAGCAAGGCACTTGGGTGATCTGTGACGAGTTGAGCCTTTTCCGTTATGACGCCAAGAGCAATGAGTGGTCGTGCTGCTCAGGCATGAAGTCATGGTGGATGGCAGATCTGTCACGACCATCACCAGCAGCGGTAGCAACCGGAGAGAAATCTTTTGTGCACCAACCGCCTCTGAATCCTCCTCCGATGAACTATTGATACCATATACCTCGAGAATCTCTCTCACACTCGCTCAATAGCTCCGAAAAGTGATCGTGTCACCGATTGAATCCCCTCGTGGGTGTATGTATGGCGCTGCCGAATCCGTTGCCAATCGCTCCGTTGCCACGCAATTCCGTGAGCGATGACAAACAGTGTATTCATCATCTTGATGGCAAATATCCGCTTTGTCGTCATGGTGAGGATTATCCTAAAAGTTAGTGAGCTTGCATCGCAACGGTGATTTTTAAGTCGGTCTCATCGCAGCTGCCCAAGATGGCTATTCACACAGCTCTATCAGCGAATCTCAAACACAGGTGCAAGCCTCCATCCTCCAGGCAACGCAAACTTATCGAGACCAATGATGATCGAGTGGAAGATTTCGAGTGCCATCAGTTCTACCCATAGAGTCGTGGACTTCAATTGGAATGTCCATCGCATCTGTGTGTCGTGATGGCATGGCGACCCCAGAGAGCCGCCCGCGACGAGCACACTTCAGTAATGGACTCGCAAATCTTTGATTGTCCTTGATGGATTGGATGCTTGATTGTAGGCAAGTACACAGGCGAGGGGAAAGTTAGCTTACTGGGGGTGGTGGTATGATGCTGCTGCGCTTCGCGTTTCTCGTAGGGTAGTGATGTAGATCAAGTGGAATCGTGACGAGGTTACTGCAGTTGCTCAGCCCCTGCGTTCGTCTGCCGGGCACGCATGCTGGCAAACTTACTAGCTTAGTGATGGCCCGGCGCGACTTTCTCAAATGAAGGCAGGCGGAGAGGATCGACACGGATTTTCTCGGTTTGAAAGTTTGAAACCTCGAGGCTCTCGGTTTGAAAGTTTGAATCCTCGAGGCCTCCGCTCGTGCGCCTAGGACGGAAGTCGAGCGCTCTCCAGCGCGCAAGGCGTCGCGCTGGGACCGACCAACCACGGCTGGAGCGGGGCCGCCGCTTCCTGCCGTATACGCTGCTCCGCCTGTAGTCACCACCACCAGCGGCGGCGGCTGGCCCTGCTGCAGCCTGCGGCTGCTGCAACTTGGCGTGCGTTTGCGTGCGGCCTTTCTCGGCAAAGATGCCGGTACCGATAATGGTGTTGAACAGAGACTTCGCCATTTTGGGAGTATATTATATCCGCACGCCTTGGCGCCAGCCAGAGGCCACTCAGCAACATGGCGGACCCGCTGGACGCGATCCTGGCGTCCATGGCGGCGGCCACGGGCAACGCGGCACCCGCCGCCGCCGCTACCAGCGATGCCCAGCTGGCGGGCGAGCCGCCGGGCAAGAAGCGCGCGCGCGCGGACGAGGCGGCGGCGGCTGCCGGCATCTGGAACCCGCGCGAGGAGCAGCAGGTGCCGACCGAGTGGCTGCGCGGCGGCGGCGGCAGGGCGGCCGCGGCGGCGACGAAGACGGCGACGGCGACGCCCGCGGCCGAGATCGCACGGCAGCAAGCCGTGCGCCAGCTGTGTGCGCGCATCCGGCGCGCGGGCGAGGCGCTGGGCGTGGCCAAGCTGCCCAACTCGGCATACGAGACGTGGCAGTTCTCGTCGGCGCTCACGGTGGCTGAGGCCGACCCGCTGATCCCCAGCGCCGACAGTGACTACAACGGGCTGCTGGAGGAGCTCGTCAAGGCCGGGGCGCCTAAGGACCCGGCGCGCAAGGCCTGCAAGGCGCTGACCAAGGAAGCCGACAAGCTGCTGCGCAAGTTCCGGCAACAGGACGGGGCCAGCAGCCATCGACGCCACGTGCGGCTGGCCGAGGCGGACGACGGATACTTCCACCTCTCGTACGGCAAGGCCGACGTCAAGCTCACGGCCCCACACATGGCCAAGCTGCGCGAGATGTTCTCGCGTCGGCAGCCCGGCGACAGGGTGGCCGAGCGCGAGTTCGAGAGCGCGCTCTTCTGCCTGCTGCTGCGCTACGACTCGCTTGACGGCGGTGGGTTCCAGGCCGCGCTCAACGAAGAGTGCTTCGACGTGCTGCTCGAGCACTTTGACTGCAAGATGGAGTGCTTCGCGTCGCCTCTCAACTCGAGATATGCACGCTTCTGCAGCGCCTTCGTTGACACCGACCGTGCGTTCGGTAGCGTCGGCAGCTTCTTTGACTTTACTCCCCGCTCTGGGTGGGTGTGACCTGTCGTTACATTACGAATTGGTAGAAGCACTGACGTCTCTCGTTCTAGATGCTTTGAGGCCAACCCTCCGTTTGTGCCGAGGGTCATCAAGCGCATGGCGGATCACATGACTGCGCTGCTGGAGCATGCGGACGGGCCTCTGGCCTTCATTGTCATTATCCCCGCATGGCAGGAAACTGAGGTACATTTTCTACAGTTGCAATCAAGGCACCAAACGTGCAGGGTGTAAATAGCTGATGACGCCTTCGATCGAGTGCAGGGATGGCAACAGCTGTACAAGAGCCGCTTCAACCAGCATCACCTGCGCATCGCGCAGAAGGAGCATGGCTACTGCGAAGGAAAACAGCAGATTCGCAAGACCCGCTGGCGCATCGCATCCTTCGACACGAGCGTCTTCTTTTGGCAGAACGCGGGGGCTCAAACGAAGTGGCCAGTCACCACCCGTGCAATTGGCGATCTCAAGCAAGCGTTCCGGTCGAAGCAGGCGGAAGAGCGTGATGTTAAGGGGCTGCGTAAGTCCGGCAAGCGCGCCAAGGCTACACTTCAATAGAATAACTCACTGCGAAACATGTATTCACCACGAATCACCGAAAGTATGGCGCTATCCGCAGCGCGAGGAAGCGCCCAACCTTAGCATTACCCACTCCAATCTACTGTTTCGACGAAATCACGCCCTCGTCCTCGGCCATGATATTGGCGATAAAGTCAAGCGACTCCTGTTTCTGCATTGAGTAGACATTGCTGATCTTGTTCTGGTATCCAATCCCGTAGAACTTGTCTGCGATGTTGACGAGCTCGGGGCGGAACGTCGACGTGATGAACTAATAGCAAACTCAACCTTAGTCGAAGATTCAAACAGAATAGCGACAATCCACTACTTACCTGCGCTGGGTTTTCAGCTGAATGAGCTTGGCGCTGGATCAGGGCTGCTACAGCAGCACGATGCGTAGAGTCCAGAGCCTGGTCAATCTCATCGAAAAGGTAGAATGGCGCAGGGTCGCAACGCTGAATCGCAAAGATGAATGCCAGAGCAACCAGCGCTTTTTGCCCGCCTGAAAGCTGCTGCATCAAGTAAGAGTCACCTTCACCGCGGAAATTCACCTTAATCTGGACGCCAGAGTAAGTGTCAACTTCGTCTGCCGGCAGCTCGGACAAGTCGTTCGTGTCTGCTGTCACGAGGATCATCCTGCCCTCTCCAGTCGGGACCAGTTCCCGGAACACCTCGGAGAAGTGGCCAGCAACACCCTTGAAGGTCCGTAGAATCGCCTCATCCTTGCGCTTATCAAGTATGTCGATGAGATCTTTTATGGAATTGTAGCCCTCGTCGAGTTCGCGCTTGCGATCTAGTAGGGTTGCCCGCTGCTCGTTAAAGTTGACATACTGGTCCAGCGCCTTCTTGTTGACGTGACTGAACTTCTTGAGCTGTTCGTTGCGCTTATTAAATTGCTTCACTGCATCTCCAAGATCAAGGTCCTTAAACTTGTCAACCTCAGCGGTAGGCAGCGTGCCAAGCTCTCGAATGTCTTTCATGACATCATCTCTTTTCAAGAGCAGCCGCCGCCGTTGACCCATAACCTTCTCGGTACGCCGCGCTTCGAGTTGGATCTGATCATTCAATGAAGTGTCTTCGGTATTGAGAGAGTCGGCGGTGCTCTTGTCGCTGGTAGTTGCATCTTGAATAGCAATAATCGCTTCCTCAATCTTTTTTAGTGTCGCGGAGCTCTCATCCACTAATCGAGATGCGTCCATGAGGTCAAGCTCTTTCGCCTTCAAGTTTTCTTCTTGTTCTCTGCGAGCCAGATTCTCGACGCCCTCTTCAGCCAGGAGCTTCACGAGCTCGTTTTGTCGCCGAACCAAATTCTCACTGAGAACGAGCTCAATACTCTCTTTTTGAGATCGGAGGTCATCGAGGTCTTGCAATTTTGCTCGCTGGTCAGCTTGAAGAGCCGAAATCTTCGCTGACAGCTGATGCAAGCGATCTGTCTCTTCAACACTGAGGGAGTCTTGCATTGGCGAGGCAACTTCAGACTGAAGCGATCCTACTCGCGCTCCAAGATCCTTCAATTCTTGCTCCTGAAGCTCAAGGCTCCGTTCTTTTTGAGCGCGACTGGCAGTCTCAGTTTCAATGAGGTCCTTAAGTCGAGACACTTCATAGTACATTCGCTCTAGTGAAGACACGGCGTGCTGCTTGCTGGCTTCCTGCTTTTGAAGTTCGCCTATCACACTCGCCACTTTTTGATCTGCCTTTTGAGCAGCCAGCTTGACCTGACGCGATTTCGACTGGATGACGTTCAATTCCTGTTTTGCGCGCTTTACCTCCATCATGGCTTTCGTTCGTGACCGCTGGAGATCTTTGTAGCCACCATTCAACGCACCGCGACGATGAACCATGTCACCATCGAGGGTCAAGCAATCCATACTTGTTTTCTCAGCATACATGACACAGGTGTCCAAATCGCGACACAACAGCTTCTTGCCGAATGCACTGACCACCGCCTTGCGAATTTCGCGCGGGTAGTTTAGCTTGTTGATCAACGGGACGGCACAATCGTTATTGGGATATTCCACGTTGTCGTTCACCTTTAGGCGATTGAGTGGTAGAAACGTGATACGTCCAAGATTTTTTCGCTCTAGCTCTTGCATGAGTTGAGCTGCAACGTCATCAGAGTCAACAACAACGTGGAACAGCGAGCCGCTCGCAGCTTCATCCATTGCGATACAATACCGCTCATCAGCAGGTTCAACCAGCTCGATCAAAGGGCCATGTATCCCGGGAAGTGCGCCTTGCTCCGACATCTCACGAATCGCTTGAAGACCTCGACGAACATCGTACGCCATGGTGCTGTGCAGCACACTCTCACCGCGGTTCAGTTGCTCAGTCAGTTTGCGAACTTCATAGACAATTTGGCTCTCGTCTCGCCACTTCTCCTTACGCTCTTCCGAGATAGCATTGCGTTGCTCCTTCAATGCGTAGATTTGCGCACTGATGCTATCCACCGCGCGCCTCTGTTCTTGAACATCCGTGTTGTAGTGGCGAAGTTGTTGCTCCGACTCTTTGATAGAACGGCCGAGCTCGTCGACGTCTGCCCGAAGAGCCAAAGCATCTTCTTGCTTCCGCTCCATAAGTGAATTAATATCGTTCACCTCGCACATTAGGTATGCGTCACGCTCTTGTTGTGTGCGAAACTGGGACTTGCGACTTTGTTTTGCGATGAGGAGACCCGATTGCATCATCGCATCCTGAAGATCGCGAGTGACTCGGCTATGCTCTTGCTCGGTGCGCTGGAACGATGGAAAGATATCTGTCTGAAGCCGAGTCTGCTTCAGCTGGATTTCTCGCTGCACGATGTCCATCTCCTTGAGCAGCACTTGCCGTTGCGAGCCATTCGCGTCTCGTTGGTCGCGCAGCTCCTTGACGACCATCTCAAGCTTGTACTGCGCCTCCATGAGGCCCTTGCGATCGCTCTCGACGGCTTGGCGCTCATCTGTCAGCCGTGCGAGATCCTGCTCTCGCGTCTGCTGGGCCGCATCGATCTCGGCGACCTGGCTCCGCACACGCTGCTGCTTTTCGTGCAGCTCCTTCGTCAGCGCGGCAGCTTCGGCGCGGCGACGATCGGCAGCTTCGATCTCGGCGCGAACCGCCTCCAGCTCCTTGTTGTGCATGATATACTCGAGCGCACGCTGCTCGCGATCGAGCTGCTGGTACTCGCGCAGCTCCTCCTTCTCCTCCTCGAGCTCGAGCAGGCGCTCCTCGATGTAGGCGACGACCTCCTGAATCTTGTCCCTACGGCTCTGCGTGTCTTGCAGGATCTTAAGCGACTCCTGGCGGCGCTCCTCGTAGACATTGGTGCCCGCGACCTCCTTGAGCAGCTCGAGGCGCTCCTGCTCCTTCATGACGGCGAGGGCGTTGACTTTTCCCTGCTGCACGATGTAGTACGGGTTGGCGCGCGAGAACCCAGCGCTCTCGAGCAGGTGGACGACGTCGCTCTTGGTGATGTGCTTGCGGTTGAGGAAGAACTCGTCCTTCTTGACGCCGATGGTGCGGCGCAGCACGACCTCGGCGTCGTCCACCGGAAGGCGGCCGTCCGCGTTATCGAACACGATCTCCACGTAGGCCGACATGACGTGCTTGCCCGCGCCCTCATGCAGCAGCGCCTGACGCTCCTCGGGCCGCAGGTTGGCGAACTTGGACGTCAGCAGGCAGAAGCGGATGGCGTCGAAGAAGTTGGACTTGCCTGTGCCGTTGCGGCCCACCACCACGTTGTGCTGCCGGCTGAACGGCTCCACGGCCACCTGGTCGCGGTAGCTGCGGAACCCGCTCACCACCACCTGCTTGACGTGCATGTCCGCGCGGCGAGCCGAAAGCCGAGAGCGGAGAGAGGCGCCGCGGCCTTTCTCGTCCAAGTGCAAGCTTTGGCGTTGGCGTTGGCGCTAAAACGCGCTTTGGCGCCAGCTAGACCTGTGCAAACCGATTGAGGTTGCACATCGACTTTGGAAGGGGTTTAGCTCTTTGCACTTCTCTCGTGTCGTTGAAAGCTCACTCCAAGAGCCAACGACATTTGTACCTAGTCGCAACTCCATGCTATTGGTACCGATCCACGAGCTTAAGCTCGGCTGAGAGCTGCGCGTCCAGTACGTGATGACAATGGAGTTCTACTTGCTGCTGCTGACGATGTCGGTGCTGTTAAATAGCAGTTGCTGTAGTGGCAGCCAAGTGCAAAAGGTGGCCGAGTAGCTGCCGCTACACGCGCAGACTGCCTTGGGCGAGCACGTATCATGGCCACGTATCATTGCATGCAGCGGAGCTCGTAGGGCCGCAGAGCGCTGGCTGCTGATGGCTCCGTCATCAGCACCAGCGCTCTCCAGAACGCAGGTGCCAGCGGTACAGGCGCTCATGGCGCCGCCCTGTGAAGCGCTGCTGCACTAGTTGGGCATGACGATGACCGAACAGTATTAGGTCGACTTGTAGCCCGAGTTGCACTTGTACGTCATGGCAAAGCATCTGGCGAACACGAGGTGACCAGACCACGTGACGTGGTCTGATCACCGCCGATTCACTACTGACCGACTTGCTGTAGCCGCGCTCGGCGGCCAGATCGCTCGGTGGCCAGATCGCTCGTGGGCCTGCCAGACGTCTGCCGTAGCTCGACAGGAACGCCAGTATGCACCGGTAGACGCCGATCGTGGAGGAGCAGGAGCGCCTCGAGCTGCTCAAGGAGGTCGCGGGCACCAGCGTCTGTGATTATACGAATTTCAGCGCCAGGAGTCGCTCAAGACTCTGCAGGACGCGAATAGCTGCACATGATCTCGCACGACTGACAGACGAGCGCCAAGCCGTCGACTGCAACGGCCTCATGGAGGCGCAGCGCAAGCTTTGAGACAGTCGTGAAGGAGTCAGAACTATTTACAAATGCAGACCGTTTGCGTGTACAATGTTGTTTTTTTGCCCTTGTTTCGCCCGCGTATTTTTAGCCAATGAGAGATGTTAAACGCCGCGAAAAGATCTTCCAGCGACCAATCAGCGACGCACGATCCTTCAACTCCGGTCGATGACTCCCTCGCATAGGCAGCGCCGCTTGGTCTCTGTACTTTCGTCGATTCTATGCGCACAGACCTCTATAATCAAATAACTTGAGCCGTACCGTAGATGTAATTTACGCCTTACCCAACAACGGATCCGGTGGTTATGGGTTTAACACTATGGGGCTGGCATGAGACCACCAGAACGCCGTCGCGGAAGATGCCTTCCTCATGGAAACCCCTTTCATGATCCTATTCCCGCCGCTGCATACAGTATGGTACGACTGCAGGTATTCGCGCCACCGAGACGCCCTCTCTCCTCAACGCCAGTCGCCACCTCGGCGCGTCACACCTCGCCCGTCGACGCGACGCAGTTGCTTGCCACGTCCTTCCTTTCACCTTCGTCCAGTTGGCGAAACGCAAGTCGGTCGCTGTTCACCCCAGGCAGAATGCGTAGTGCAAGCCTGGTGAACCTCAGCTCGCCGTGTATCCCACACCACTCGGTGGTGCGCAAGCAGCGTCCCGACGGGTCGGCTCTGAAGGGGGAGTGCAAATTGTGGGGCCAGGAAGCCGCGAGGCGCCGGACGCGTGGCAGCAGCATACAAAAAGTGAGATCTCGCGAGGCGGGGCGACGTGGATGTCATTTATTTAAATTACTTCGCCGCACCTTGCGGGCCATTCACCACCCACGTCATTTCGGTATCTCCCCCCGGCCGCGGACAGGAAGCAAGCAGTGTTCGAGGGCCATGTACGCCGTCTCGTCGACCTCCGCGCGCGCCATCGCGCGCCAGCACGCGCGCTCCACGGCCGCCAAGGTAGGTGCCGGTCGGATGGGAACGGGCCGCGTCCCGGTGGTTTCGTAGGAACCCGCAGACAGATGCTGACGTGGCGGGTCGGATTGCGACGAAACACACACACAGGCCGCCATGTCGTCGAGCTGCGGCGTGCAGGTGCCGCTCTCGGTGCTGGACCCCAAGGGCAGCCCGACGATCGAGCAGACGTACGAGAAGATGGAGAAGAACCTCTTCACAGTGCGCAAGACGCTCAACAACAAGCCGCTCACGCTCGCCGAGAAGATCATCTACGGCCACCTGGACGACGCCACGCAGGTGCCCGTCCGCGGCCAGACGTACCTCAAGCTTCGCCCCGACCGCGTGGCCATGCAGGACGCCACGGCCCAGATGGCCGTGCTGCAGTTCATCTCGTCGGGCCTCCCCAAGACGGCCGTGCCCACGACCATCCACTGCGACCATCTCATCACGGCCGAGAAGGGCTCCACCACGGACCTTAACACGGCCAACATCGTCAACAAGGAGGTCTACGACTTCCTGTCCTCGGCCGGCGCCAAGTTCGGCATGGGCTTCTGGAAGCCCGGCAGCGGCATCATCCACCAGATCGTGCTCGAGAACTACGCCTTCCCGGGTGGTCTCATGATCGGTACCGACTCGCACACCCCCAACGCTGGCGGTCTCGGCATGTGCGCCGTCGGTGTCGGCGGTGCCGACGCCGTTGACGTCATGGCCGGCATGGCCTGGGAGCTCAAGGCGCCCAAGGTTATTGGTGTCAAGCTGACGGGCAAGCTCTCGGGCTGGACATCGCCCAAGGACGTGATCCTCAAGGTGGCCGACATCCTGACGGTCAAGGGTGGCACTGGCGCCATCGTCGAGTACTTCGGCCCTGGCGTCGAGTCGATCTCGTGCACGGGTATGGGCACGATCTGTAACATGGGTGCCGAGATCGGTGCCACGTGCTCCACGTTCCCCTACACGGAGCGCATGGCCGACTACCTGGAGGCCACCAAGCGCAGCGGCATCGCCTCGGCTGCCACAGACTTCCGTGCCAACCTGCGCGCCGACGAGGGTGCCGAGTACGACCAGATCATTGAGATCAACCTTGACGACCTCAAGCCGATGGTGAACGGTCCCTTCACGCCCGACCTTGGCCACACCGCTGGTGCCGAGCTTCAGGCTGCCAGCGAGAAGAACGGTTGGCCTACGGAGCTGAGCGCGGGTCTGATTGGTTCGTGCACGAACTCGTCGTACGAGGACATGTCGCGCTGCGCGGAGCTGATTAAGCAGGCCGGCGACGCTGGCCTCAAGTTCAAGGTCCCGTACTACGTGACGCCTGGTTCGGAGCAGGTGCGCGCCACGATCGCTCGCGACGGCATCCTGGACACGTTCATTGAGGCGGGCGGTGTCGCCCTCGCGAACGCGTGTGGTCCGTGCATTGGCCAGTGGAACCGCTCGGAGAAGCAGGGCGAGAAGAACTCGATCTTCACGTCGTACAACCGTAACTTCGCCAAGCGTAACGACGGTAACCCGCAGACGCACGGCTTCGTGACGTCGCCGGAGCTTGTGACGGTGTGCTCGATCGCCGGTACGACCACTTTCAACCCGGAGACCGACTCGATCACGACCCCGGAGGGCAAGCAGTTCAAGTTCGAGGCTCCGTTCGGCAAGGAGCTCCCCCCGCGTGGCTTCGACGCCGGTGAGGAAACGTTCCAGGCCCCGCCTGAGAGCTCGGAGGGCCTGACGGTCAACGTTGACCCCAAGAGCGACCGTCTTGCCCTCCTGTCTGCCTTTGACGAGTGGCATGGCAAGGACCTGGAGAACATGCCGGTGCTCATCAAGGCCAAGGGCAAGTGCACGACGGACCACATCTCGATGGCTGGCCCGTGGCTCAAGTACCGCGGCCACCTCGACAACATCTCGAACAACCTGCTGATTGGTGCCGAGAACGCCGAGACGGGTGAGACGAACAGCGTCCAGAACCAGTTCACAGGCGTGTTCGACAAGGTTCCGGCCGTCGCCCGTCAGTACAAGGCGGACGGCGTCAGCTGGGTTGTGATCGGTGACGAGAACTACGGTGAGGGCAGCTCGCGTGAGCACGCCGCGCTTGAGCCCCGTCACCTTGGTGGCCGCGCCGTGATTGTCAAGTCGTTCGCTCGTATCCACGAGACGAACCTGAAGAAGCAGGGCATGCTCCCGCTGACGTTCGCCAACCCGGCTGACTACGACAAGATCACGGGTAACGACAAGGTGTCGATTGTTGGCCTGAAGGACTTTGTCCCGGGTAAGCCACTGACGGTCCGCGTCGTGCCGGCCACGGGCGCTGCTGCCTTTGACATCACGGTCAACCACACGTTCAACGAGGAGCAGATCGAGTGGTTCAAGAACGGCAGCGCGCTGAACCTGATGAAGAAGAACAACGCTGCCTAAGCGGTGCGCTTTGGGCGGCTTCACACCTGCGTGGGGACGGACCACTAGTGCTCTCGTGTGAAAGTATTGCTTCTTTTTCCTATAGTAACACGAAATCGATTTCTCGACACGATCTTGCGTTCATATCAGTAGGATCGGGGAGCAGTGCGCAACGCAAACAGCTCCACTGCTGCTGCTACGGAGCAGAGCGCGGTCGGCAGGTGCGCAATGGCAACGGCGTTCCTTTAGCAACGAAGTGGGCGTCGACTCTCACAGTGTGTATCGTAACGGTAGTGCAGCGCTGCAGACTCACCACAGATAGGTCGCTGGGAAGCCGTAGAGCAGCTGGCGGCACACCATGACGCCGCCCAGGAAGTGGCAGGCGACGTGCACGAACGCCTTCTGCGCAGGGAGTCAGCTACACACAACCGGCCAATCGCCCAGCCAACGTGCTCACCGAGGGCGAGAACATGTCGATGCCCGCGACGAGCGCCGCGATCGCGACCGCAAAGCCGAGAAACGCCATCGCGGCCGCTGCGTGGGCGCTCCGATCGTCCGCGGGCTGCCACGCCCATAGTAAGCCTCTGAGCTCCACGGCTGCGACTCCTGCAGCTACTACTGGAGCTCCCGACGCACCTGCTGGTGGACTGCCAGGCCTGAGGCCACGAAGTGCCCGCTGAGCAGCAGGAAGCGCGCGGCCGCCAGGTCCGTCGCCATGTTGCTTGGCAAGCCAGCAACCTTTGGGCCAAAGGCTTTGGCGTGTCAAAGACCACTGTACGTGTTCGCCTAGGTGCGAGCGCTCTTCTCTCCCCGACACTCATCACATCAACCAGATCACCTCCGCCCAGCTATACGATCGATACGACCATGGCGGGCGGCGGGCCGAGCGTGGGCAGCTACTCGCCGCTCACGGGCTTCGTGTTCATCTTCAACCTCATCGTGGGCGCGGGCGCGCTCACGATCCCGCACGCCTTCGCGCAGGTCCGCGGGTCTGCGCTTGCTTTTGCTGTGTTCTGACTGACTCAACACCGACTCTGGACGCAGGTGGGGCTCATCTACGGGTCGCTGGCGCTGGCCGTGCTCGCGACCATCAGCTACGTGACGGCCACATTCATGATCGAGGCCATCGCGGGTGTCAACGCCATCAAGAAGCGCGCGCGCCAGCTGGGCATCGACCCCAACGAGGAGGAGGCTGCCGACAAGTACTCGGACGACAACAGCTCCACCATCGACGAGATCGACTCGGGCCGCACCGAGATCCTCCCGCTCATCGTGCGTGCTGGAGGCTTGCGCGGCTGGAAGGCGCGGCTAACGGCGTTGTGTGGCGGACCGCAGGAGCAAGACCGGCTGGAAAAGTCGGGACGCGTCAAGAGCCCCGGCTTCGGGCGGCTCGACTTTGACCTGTCCAAGAAGGTCGCGCGGAGAGCTTGTCAAGACTGTCACGCGTTGTCTAAGCACTAATCGCTGGCGCTTTCCAACTGCAGATGGAGCTGGCGCAAATGGCGCACCTGCTATTCAACCGGAAGGGCAACATCGCCTTCTACGCGTGCACCATCGTGTACCTCTACGGCGACCTGGCCATCTACGCAGTCGGTAGGCATCTAATTGACATTCAGCCGAGGAAAGAACCCATCTAATGCAAGCCCTTGCGATTTCACCAACAGCGGTGCCCAAGTCTCTGCGGGAGATCGTGTGTCCTCGCCCATCGTCCGAGATGACCCAGTGGCAATGCTCTGATCGCTTCAGCAGCTCCGACCTGTATCGCTTGTTCGTTCTTCTTTTTGGCCTCCTGCTTGGACCGTTCGCCTTTGGGCATGTGCAGAAGACCCGCGTGATCCAGCTGGTGACAACCGTTATCCGCCACGCCTCGTTCGGACTCATGATTGTGCTGGCGGTGATCGGCATTGCAAACGGAAAAGGGCGTAGCATGACGGACGTGCTCGCGTACGAGAAGCCAGCCAACATTGCGACCTTTTTTGGCGTGTGCATCTATTCGTTCATGTGCCACCACAGGTGCGACCATTTGCTGAAACAACGTGGCTGATTGTTTCCTAACATTATCGTTGCATGGCATGCAGTATCCCCGGGCTTGTGGCTCCCATCACGGACAAATCGAAAGTCGGCTCTGTCTTGGCGTTCTCTTTTGCAGTGCGTATGCATCATGATGCGAAGTGCGTGGGTTTTCACTAACGTTGCAACAACCACACGCCCACAGGCAGTCTTGCTGGTGTATTTTGTGCTCTGTACCTCGGCTACATTCCGCTTTCTGCCCGGCGACATTGATGTACGTTGGGGACAGTGGCGCTCACAATGTTTTTTGAGATGTGAGGGGCTGACAATGACTTGACGTCTGCAGGACGTGTACACACTCAACTTCAAGGACTACCCCGTGCAGTTCTTTGCCTATTTCCTGAGCCTCTTCCCTGTCTTCACACTGAGGTGAGTCTTGCCACGCACGCGCACAGTAGCACGGCGCTGACTCGGCCGTTTGTGGCGCAGCGCCAACTTCCCAGTCATTTGCATCACGCTGCGCGAGAACGTGCGCCACCTCGCGCACAGCGTGCGTGGCGTGCACAGCGTCGAGGACGCGTCGCACGCGCCGGCGACGCTGGGCGAGTTCCTGGAGCGCCACATCTACGCGCTGGCGGCGCTCGTGCCGCCGCTCGTCGTGGCGTTCTTCACGGAGGACGTGTCGATGCTCGTGGGCTTCACGGGCGCCTACGCGGGGCTCGGCATCCAGGTGCGTGCTCGGTCTGCTGGACGAAATGTCTCCGAGCGCTCGGGACAGACGGGTCGGCTGCCGCTGCCGTCGGTCGCGCCTCGCTTCGGTGGCAGGCGGCGCGTCACCGTTCATGTCTAACCCGCCCGTCGCCTGTATGTCAGTGGGTCGTGCCGAGCTGCCTGGTCTTCAGCCTGCGCCGCCGCCTGCGCCGCGACGGGGCCGCCGGCGAGCCCAACAAGTTCGCGAGCCCGTTCCGCAGCGACGCGTGGCTGCTGCTCACGCTCGGCTGCTCGCTGCTCTCGGTCGCGCTCATCACGGCCACGCACACGCTCAAGTGAGCGGCGAGCGTCGGACCAGCGTCGCCGCGTCGCGTCGCCGCCCGCGCGGACAGACGACGCCGCGAGCGCTGGCAGCTTGAAGTGTCGACCCCGGATCGCGCATCGATGCCGCGGGAGCAGGGCCTGCGATTGGTAGATAATGCGAATTTCTAGCCTTTTTTAGCGAGCCAGGCCTCGGTTGCCCGATTGGAGGGCGGGCGGCCTTTCTGAACCCGCGCGCCCGGTGCATTCGTCGCGCGGTTGCGGCTTGGGGGGCGCCACTTTGTCGTGGGATGGGTGGAAAAAGAACGCGGAGAAAGCGCGGGGACAATCGGAAACGCGCGCCCGAGGCGACGCCAGCGAGCGAACGAGCGATCCGGCCGGCCTCACGCGTCGGCAGTCTGCGAGCGGCCGCGGCGAGGCTTGAGGCCTGAGGCTCGAGGGAGGCGCGGTCTGCAGGTGCGCGTGGCACTCGGTGGCGCCACGCGGCGGGAGAGGCGGGCGACTCACGGCGGCTCGTTGTCGACGCAGCAGCAGCGGCGGCGGTAACGAGGGAGATGGCGGCGTTCAAAGGTGCGGAGCTGCGGCCTGTGGCCGGGGCGAGCGGACTGGAGGACTGGCGGACTGAGGGACTGACGGACGCACGCACGGACTGGCAGTGCCCCCGCTCTCGGGCTTTTTCCGCAAGGAGGAGGAGCACCTGGTGACGCAGGGACTCGCGGACGTGCACGGCGTCGGCATGTTCCACTCGCTCTACGACGTCGGCGACCTCATCGGCCGGTGCGTCCGCTGCCACAGGTCGATCCCATCAACCGAGGGCTGACGCCCGACGCTGACGAACCTCAGAGGAGCGTTCTCGCTTGTGTACCTGTGCCGGCGCAAGGAGACGCAGCAGATCTTCGCGGTCAAGGTCATCAACAAGGCGCTCTGCGTCAAGAAGAAGACGCTGCGCGACGAGATCACGGTGTTGCTCCGAGTCAAGCACGCCAACATCATCAGCCTCGAAGAGGTGTACGAGAGCGATACGGAGATCCTGCTCGTCATGGAGCGGTGAGCGCAACGCTGATGTCTACCCTCATTCGTGAACAGCTTACTCATTGTGCCATCTGTTTGTGCCTCCAGCGTCACTGGAGGCGAGCTCTTCGACCGGATCGTGCGGGTCGGCGTCTACTCCGAGCGCCAAGCCGCGGAGATCGTCGCAAACGTGCTTCGGGCGCTCGAGTACCTGCACTCGTGCAACATTTTGCATCGCGACATCAAGCCAGAGAACATCTTGCTTGCCAGCAGTGACAGCGTGGACATCAAGCTCAGCGACTTTGGCATTGCAAAGATCATGGATGAGGACGATGGAGCCCGGGGACGCTCGCGCGCGTACACAAGCTGCGGTACCGATTATTACGTTGGTACGTGGGTCATGGCGTTGAAGACTGGCCGCACGCAACTTACAAACCCGTGAATAAAAACAGCCCCGGAGGTGCTCAACGGAGAAGGTTACGACAACAAGGTTGACCTGTGGAGCCTTGGAGTCGTCGTCTATATTATGTAAGGAGCTCTGTATGACGTGGAGAGAATCTACATGGGCTGAATTCGCTCTCGTTCTTTAGGCTGTGCGGTTTTCCTCCTTTCGCGGAAGACGAGAACGGACTGGAATCCGTGTACCTGAAGATCCGATCGGGCGCCCTCGAGTTTCCTCATCCATACTGGACAAATGTGTCGGAAGAAGGTGCGTAGATCAATTGTAGCTTTTTAGCCGCGCGTCGTTGCTAAACTCTCTCTACTTTGATGATTGCAGCCAAGGATCTGATTCGCCACTTACTTAACGTCGTTCCGTCAGAGCGCTTCAGCGCGTCACAAGCGCTCGACCACCCCTGGATCAAGGGCGTGTCCATGGAGTACAACGAGCAGCCGCTGTCGTCGGCTATTATGGAGATGAAGCGCTTCAACCAGAAGCGCCGATTTACGTAGTTGCGCAACCGTTCGAGATCAACAGAAGAGCATTGCATACGCACTCTAGGCAAGCCTTTTCGGCTTTGCCGACAGCGAGCGAGGCATTGCCTTTTCCGTGTGCATATTCATAGAGCGTTTTTCATGATTTTTTTTCCATTGGACTTGTCTGTTCGTTGGCGCTCGACTCTTTGTCAGTAGTCACGACTCCAGGGCGAGCCTAGCGACCCCTGGTCAAATGAAACTACCACATCCTTAGGATGTGTGGTAGACTACCACTGGTAGTATGGTGGAGTTCATATGCAAGAGACTGGTGGCAAGCAGACGACTGTTGAGCAACGCCTCGTGGGAAGCGCTGCTTGCAGTTTCCTGGACGCTCTATGAGCCTTGTGGGCTCTCCAAGAGCCCTATGTGATTTTCGGCAGCAGCACACTCCTGAATTTCCACGAGGCAGCACCAATCACCGATAGCGAGCTTCCTTTCCAGGCTCCAGCAACACCACAAACCACCATGCGGTCCGTTGTCGCGCTTCTGGCGCTCAGCGCGATTGCTCAGCTGGCGCACGCCAACTTGCTTTCGCTAAATAGCTCAGCAGTAGCGGAGCCAAGCATCTTGATGGGGGAGGGTGCCCAAATCGATGAAACCAAATGCAGCTGGAACGCCGATGGGTTCTTGTGCGGATGGTCCAAAGTAAAGGAAGGAAAAACATCACTGAACCTCAAAACCGATTGTGACGTGACGGCACCAGTCCCGCGAGATACATACGTCGGTGACAAACGCACCAACACAGGCGATGACGGCGAGGATGGGCCTACCGGACCACACATCGAGATCACGTCTACCAACCAGGGCAATTCGGAAGATACTGTCACGAAAAAGTCGACTTGGGTTGAGTACCTGAGCTCTCCGGGCACGCTCGAGGATGAAATCACGTTTTCGTCTTTCGGGGTGTACGACCTCCATATGATTGCGACGGACTACAAAGGTAAAGCCCCTTGCGATGGATGCATCGCAATTGTGGATGATATTCCACCCAAGCCGATCAATCCATGTGTCACATTGGCCGAGGAGGCTGACCTCGACTACGATGCAGCAAACTTCGTGACAGCGCAAGGCGAGGAATCGACTTTTACATCCTTCTACAGCTCCGACAATGTCGATAATAACTACGGTGCTGACGATGAGACCACACACACAAACGAGCGGTGCGATGACAAGAGTGCGAAGCAGCAAGATTTCTTTTCGCCAACTTCGACGGCCCTGGTGTTCACCGACGAGACATATGACGAGATTTGCTTCAAGACCGACTCTTTCGTGGCAGATCTCGTATCGGCGATGACGGTGCAGTTGACTTACGACCCAGTCAACATCGCCAAAAAGGACGCTGATCTGCTTGGCCTAAAGTGCACGCGCTGCTGTTCCAAGTCGGTGACACTCAAAGAGTACTACTACGATTACAAGTGCGGGGTGAGTGTCAAGGACACGAATAGATTGAAACAAGGCGACGAGAAGTGCTCATTTGGGCAGTGCATAACAATGCCCCCCAAATCGCTCATTGTGGCTACTGTTAGCCGCTCGGAGACAGCTACTAAAAAGACAACTGACACTGTTGCAGGACTACCATCAACTGCTGCGGCACCAGGGGATACCGATCTCCACTACAGCATTCCATGTGAGGCATTTGACTCCGATAATACTGATTGCCTGTTGAAACCAAGCCTGGGCAGTATGTTCACTGTGGAAAGTGAGTGGGCTGTGGCGGGCCGAACCGAGATAGCTAGCGGCTACGTTTTCTGGCGATACAAGACTGATGCTAGTGATGCTGTCTGGAAGGCGTGGAGTAGCAGTGATGAAGTTGACTTGACCAAGGAATCCAAGGATTCGGTCACGGTGCACGTTGAGGGATGGTCGCATTGTGGACAGGTCGCAAGTGTCGATTTCACAGTGTACGTCCATCTGCAAAATCCGATTCCCGACGTGTGTGACTCGTTTAAGAGCATGTTCGTGGAGATTAAGGCTAATCAAGGCGATGGAGACACTTGCGCATACATGGACAGCGACTTTTTTGCTGTCGAGTTTGCATATGACAGCGAAGCCGACACAAGTGTGCATGAGGATGGAAAAGTCAAGGGTCATTTCAGCGAAGTGATTTGCTCCGTCACCGTGAAAGCAAAAGATGCTTCAGATGTGTCCGAAATTGAGTGGTTTACAGAAACAGCCACAGCCAACACAATCCAAGTGAGCAAGGAGGCTGCGTTTGAGCTTGTGCGCGACCCCAAAACTGTCGCGTTTACTGTCGTGGATATCAAGTGCACCTTTAGGTTCGCGTACTACGACTCCAGCAGTGACCCAGAGGGTAAACAATGCCCCACAATGACGTTCACGAAGGAAGACTGCGCATCTCCGTCGATGACACTGCCGAACAGGCTCCCTGTATGCTCGGAGGACGCATGCTTGGGATCCGATAAGGCTGGTCTTTTTGAGAGATGCGAAGGTGACATGTTCACGGGCGGTGACGCAAAGACTGAAATGAAGACGGCGTCGACGACATGTTGCACCGAGTGCAAGATTGAGCTCGAGTGCAACGCCGTTTCAGAATCCAGCTCGATCAAGCGCTGTGAGATGCCACCTATTCCAGAAGGAGAGTTGATGGCCGTGGATGCAGCAGATGCGGCGGCATCAAACTCTAAATCGCTGGCTGCGCTTGTTCTGGGTGCAAGCGCAATGGTCGCGATCGTGGCTCTCGTAGTGGCTCGACACCGCGCAGAGTCTGCCGCGCGCGCGAAGATCGAGAATGACGTGTATTACCCCCTTCTCGAGTAGATGCCGAATTGCTGGTAGAATCACTCGCTGCATTGTGCATGGTTGGTTGACTTTACTCAATTTCAGTTTGCATTCACGTTACATCATGTTCAAAGTAGTTCTTTCGACAACACACTCACGTGATCCTTGATGCGCTAGCGAGGAGACCTCAATCGAGTCGATCTATCCAGGAAGTTCATTCGGGCTTTTCCCCGCCGCTGCACAACCGTTCAGATGGAAACGTGCACTGCCGTATCCAAAAATCGTGGGGTCGTCGTGTTCGAATACTTGCTCGGGGCATGAGCAACTGTAGCCAGAGTCCGCGAACTGTGAGTTTGCGCTCAGAGTTACCAGGCAAACCATTGTTATCCTCAACGTGGGTTCCTGTAGTGCTATAGATCGAACGAAGGTGTCCAACGTGAGTTATCAGTACAGTAGCCCAACTTAGATCTGGATGGCAAGCAAAAACCTGCCTCGCTACACCTCCTAGACAGGAGGAATGTATTCCAAATATTTACTAGCAGCAAGCGTTGGAAAAATAGTCATCATGCCAGCAACACCGAGGGGGCATTTCTTCGACCTGGACAAGTGCGAGCAATACATTTCATCTACTCAGTGCTCACACTCTTGAGAGTTTCGCTCATTGAATTTCCTGACCGTCACTAGAAACTGAGATGGTCATGTAAGCCCCTGGGGGAAACGATGAATGTAAGTTCATTTGGCATGATTGTGGTACTGTACTTCGATGCATTATGGGTCATCTGATATTTCGCAGAGATAATGGAAAGCGAATATGCGTGCATGGCAAACCTATGCGATTGCTTGTATGTACATTGACACTTGCATGCTTCTCACAGAACAGAACATCAATCTCGAGCGACACCCGGACTTCAGTCTACTTGCGCGAAAAGCTCTCGACCGTAACAGCCGTACTATCGTTCAGGCCGAACGTCGTGATGCCCGTTGACAGCGTGAACGACGCGCAGAGCGAGTTGGTGATGGAACCGTACACGTTGCAGTCCGTCTCGGGCTTGATGGCGACTACGAACTGCCCGTCCTCAGCCACCTGGTTGAAGCCATTGCCGATCTGGGGGTCGTACACGCTCCAGTCGTCGGCAGTGAGGGTGAACGTTACCTTCTTGGATACGCCAGCGTTGAGGCTGATCTTCTGGAACTTGCGTAGCATCTTGACCTCTGGCACCGAGATGGTCCGGTACGGCTGGATCACGAACAACATGACGGTCTCCTTGCCAGCGACCGATCCAGAGTTGGTGACCACGACCGAGACAGTGAGCGAGTCCGATGGACCAGTCACCGTCGATTTGCTCAGCTTTAGGCTCGAGTACGAAAACGTCGTGTAGCTGAGGCCCGTGCCAAAGTCCCACTGCATTGGGCAGTAGCCCGACGAGCACTGCGTCGTCACTCGGTGGTTGTACGGGATCATGATGTTGGCCTCATCCTTCGGGTAGGTAATCGGCAGTCGTCCGCTAGGGTTCACCTCGCCGTAGAGGATCTCCGCCATCGCTTGGCCGCCCTGCTCACACGCCAGGAGACCGTGCACAACCGCACTCACAGCGCTCGGCAGGGATCCGAGCAGTCGAGGACGGCCCTCGAACAGCACCACGATAACCTTCGTGCCCGTCGAGGCGAGCTGCTTGACATACTCGATCTGACCAGCAGGGAGCGCCAGGTCGTCGATATCTCCAGGCTTCTCCGCGTACGTGGCTTCGCCAATGACTGCGACCGTGTACTCCGCCTTGGCAGCGTACTGCTTGGCGGTTGCGAGGTCCGCGTCAGTGTACGTGCCGTCGGCGGCCAGGCCGTTGAAGTAGGTGAACGACCCGTTGCCAGCGACGTTCTCCATGCCCTCCTTGACCGAGATGCCGTGCGGGAACATCTCGTTTCCGGAGTATCCCTGCCACCGCACGCTCCATCCACCACACTGGTAGCCAACGTTGTCTGCCGAGTGGCCCGTGAGGAAGACGGACGCGTCCTTGGCCAGCGGAAGCACGTCACCGTCGTTTTGGAGTAGAACGATCGACTCGCGCGCGAGGTCAAGCGCGGACGCGACGTCGTCGGCGCTGCCGACCGTCTTGACGTTGCTCGCACCCGGGATAGGCGTGTCATACAGTCCGAGCTTGAGCTTCATCTTGATGATGCGCTTGGCAGACTCTCGCAGCCGGTCCTCGTACTCCGGGAAGCTGTCGAGCATCGTCTTAGCGTAGTCGATAAACGTCGACGTGTATGGCACCATGCTCATGTCCAGCGACGTGTGCGAGAGCGCCATTCGCACGGCCTCCTCGTAGGTGTCGACGACGCGGTGCCAGTCCTTGAGGTTGTTGATCTCGGCCCAGTCGGTGACCACGACGCCCTCGTACGCGAGGTCGGCACGGATGAGGTCGAGCAGGATCTTGGAGTTGGCGACGACGGGGATGCCGTTGATGGAGATGTAGTTCTCCATGGTGGACATGGCGCCGGCGGCGATGCCGGCCTTGAAGGGCGGCACGAAGTAGTTGAGCAGGTCGAAGTCGGCCATGGTGACGCCGTCGCGGTCGTGACCCGTGGGCGTCTTGGAGTAGCCCACGAAGTGCTTCATGCAGGCGGCGGTCTGGTTGTTGCTCTGGAGGCCGCGGATGACGGCGTCGGCCATGACGGAGGCCAGGTACGGGTCCTCGCCGAAGGTCTCGAAGGTGCGCGCCCACAGCGGGTTCTGCGCGATGTCGAGGATGGGGCCGAAGACCCAGGGGATGCCCGCGGCCTCGGTGTCCTTGCCCGTGACGCGGCCCATCTCGTAGACCAGATCCGGGTTGAAGGACGCGGCGCCGTTGATCTGCTGGCCGAAGAGCGTCGCGTTGCGCACGTAGATGGCGCCGTGCACCGAGTCGATACCGTAGACCATGGGGATGCCGGCCTCCTCCATCGTGATCTCCTGGATGCGCGTGACGAGCGCGCGCCACTCGCTCACGGACCACAGGTACTCGCCGTTGACCTCGCTCGAGAAGGGCGAGTTGAGGTACGAGCCCACGAACTGCTTGGCGTACGCGCGCACGGCGTCCTCGTTCAGCGAGTAGTCGGCCGTGTTGATGATGGCGCTGATGTCGATCTGCGTCATCTGGCCGAGCACCTGCGCGACCGAGAAGTCGGCCACGATGGCTTGCGCCTGGGCCTCCAGCGCCGCGTCGTCGGCGGCGACTCGGCTGCCGAGCGCCAGCAGCGCCGCGGGCAGCGCCCACGTCCAGCGCTTGACCATATTGATGCTCGGGCTCCGGAGGCTTGAGTGCTTGAGGGCTTGCGGCCCACGGGGCGAGATGCGGAATGGCAGCGGCGACAGTCGGGCGCCAGCGCCACTGTCAGCGCCACTGGCAGCGCCACTAGCAGCTCAAGTGCCACTGGCAGCGCTTCAATGTATTGACAGCGCCACCGGCAGCAGCGCGTGGTTGAAGTCGCGCGGAGGCCTCGGCGCGCTGCTCGCGGGCAGAGCCGGCCGCGGTTCAACGCCCGCCGGCCGCGGCTTCGTCCAACTTCAACGCGAACGGAGACCGACGTCAACGCGACTGGCGCGCGGCCCGCGGCGGTGCACCACCGCGGCTGGCCGTACGCCAATCCCACTGGGATTCCCAGCCCTCGATCAGCTTCGCTATCACCGGTACACGGTGTACGCGCCCAAGGCACGGCAGGCAGCGAGACTTTGGCCACGACACGAAGCGTTAATCGTGAGAACCAGTCCAAGCCCGAGGAACGGGCCGGCTCTGCGCCCCGCTGGGCTCCCGCGGGAAAGCCCCGCGGCCGAACAGCGCACGCCCGAGGCCCAGGAATCAAGTCGCGCGCAGACCCGCAGCCAGCCGTGGGACGGCGTAGAGTGCCGCCGGTTGCAGTTGAAGCGCGCGAACTGACTCAGGATCGGCCGCTCGACCGACGGAAGTAAACTCCGAGTACATGGAGTGTGCTACAGTACAAGGAAGCTGGCATGGAGGTCTCGCGGTCGTGCGCTCAGGGGACCCGCGCTGATGGCGCGATGCCTGGACGGACGTGTCGACCGACGCCAACAGTCGACTGTGGGCGGTCGCGATTCAAAGCGCCGCCAGATCCAACGAGTCGAAGCAGCCAGCGACCAGGACGAACCCGCGCCAGGCGGCCATGTGGGGCGCCACGCTCGACCTGTTCGACCACAACGTCAAGCTCGCGCTCCTCTTCGCCGTCGCCTTCGGGTGCGCCTTCAGGTGCGTCGCCCTCGCCTCGCCGTCGCCCGGGGCTCAACCGCTCACTCGCCCCCTTGGCCCCGCTGCAGCATCCTGTCGCAGCAGCTGCTGGCCGCCTTCGTGCTGCTCTCGACGGGCTCCAACGAGACCGTCGGCGTCGTCAAGGGCGTCCAGGCGCTCGCGCAGTTGCTCTGCGCCGTCCCCGCGGGCTGCGCGGCCGACCTCCTGCGCCGCGACCGCACGCTGAGAGCCGCGGGGGCAGTTGGTGTGGTCGCGGCGCTCATCACTTGCGTTGCCTTCTACTTGACCCAGCTGACCCTGATCTACGCCGCCTTCGCGCTGTGGGGGGCCTTCCTGGCGCTGTGCAACCCGGCGATGGACGCACTGTTTGCGGACTCGGTGCCCTCCGGCCAGCGCTCGCTGTCATTCGTGCTCAAGCACGTCATGACCAATGTCGCGCTCGTAGTGAGCCCGTTCTGCGCCATACTACTCTTCTGGAAGTACGGCAACTCGTGGGAGCTCGACACGCTTCGACCCGTGCTTCTCTTTGGCGCGCTGCTCGCAGCTCTCGCAATGATAGCGCTGTTCCAGTTCAATGATGATTTCGCTTTCGAGAGTCGCCAGCGCGTCTTGGCTGTTGAGCGTGAGCTTTGGTCGATCGAGCGGAATTTCGACCCCGAGCTCAGCGACTGTGCCAGCCCTGTCAGTAGCGATGGAGGGACCCCAATTCCTAGTCTTTCAACAAGCTCTATAGGCGCGATTACTTCTCCAAGTGAATTCTCCCGCCTGCTTCAATCCCCGACCGCCATGAGCGGTGGGTACAAGTCTCCTCATTCTGCCATTGTTGAGGTAGGTGAAGGTGGCGGGGCAGAATGCCCAATTGCAGACAAGGATCTTCTTCCAGCGAGACCGGTTTCGGCTTGCTGCGGGCTCCTACACTCATCTCACGTGCCATACATACTCTTCGCATCGGATTTTGTGATCAGCAATGGTATGGGTCTAGTGACAACCTATTTTCCCCTCTTTTTGTACAAGGAGTTCTCTCTATCCCCAATCGAGCTGCAGGCTCTGCTCGTGCTCCAGCCCATGTGTATCGCGATCTGCTCGTTGTTTGCGCAGCAAATCGCAACTTGCAGTAGTCGAATGCCTGTAATTGTCTGTGCGCGCTTGATTGGGACGATTGCTCTCGTCATGATGACCGTGCTCAAGCGCATTGAGCTGCAGTGCGCAATGGTCTTGGTTCGAGAGGCATTCATGCAGTGCACAAATCCGCTTCGCCAGTCATTGCTGATGGACTTTGTCGCCAAAGAATACCGCGCCCGTTGGAACTCGCTTGAAGGCTTGTCAATGTTTTCGTGGGCAGGCAGCGCTGTTCTCGGTGGGTTTGTCATCGACACGTACGGCTATCGGCTCTGCTTCTTGGCTGGCGCGGGAGTGAGTATTCTTGGAACAGCAATGGAGGCGATGCTCATTCCTCTTACTCGACACCACATTACAACGGCAAACACGCAAACCAGTCGTCATTAGATATCTAACGTCGAAAACACCTCTGATTCTTATGTGCTCGTTGGTGCACTTACAGCGCTTGATCCAGTCAGAGATGCTTTTTCTTGTAGATTGGTGCACTAAATACAGCATCGATTCAAAGCAGCCTTTAGGTAGTTGCACGTCACTAATCGAGCCTCCACTTGCCTACAATAGCCCTGAGGTTCACTAGATCCTCCACATGCGGCTTTGTGGCATACTCGTTTCAATGCTATATCCGAGGTATCGCAGTCGACAGGCGAAAATCATGTGTGCATTTAAGAGTATCGGTAGCAAGCGCCGTGAAGTGCACATATTCGATGACGACAACTGATGTCTTAGTGCTATCAGCGTCCGCGATTAGCTGATCTGCATTTATCACAGCACGCGCTAAATCGCTTTTGTCAACTACTTCACGGAGCACTGCACTTTGCTGAAGTGGTCCTTGACTGTGCGATCCAAGTGACTTGTATCCTTCGAGCTGTCGTACAAGTACTTCAAAGCGAACAGATAAACGCATATCTCAAATCAATCGGTCTTCGCTTTCAGAAACATCACTTTTCATGTCGAAAAAGGCTGGACATACTAGTATATCGTGCAAAGAAGGAGGCTAATGCCTTGACCAGGATAGGCCTTTGAGTTTCTCGGTACGGACTTGCCAGACAAGTTGACTTTCGCCAAGCATGGCTGTTTCGAGCGCATCCATTGTCGACTGCTTCTCAGCATCTGAAAGGCATGCTGAAATCTCAACAATCTTCGCTCGAGCTTTCGTTTGTTTTTTTTGCCAGCGAATCGAGAAGTGCTAGGAAAAGATTGCCTATTGGCGACCAGCATCCCCCAGTGGGCGCCGCTTTAGGCTCCGATTCCGGCTGCACAAAATCATATCGAAGCTCGCCCCTGAGGCATCGGAGTCAGCTAGCTTTCACCAATTTCAGGGCGATTGGCGCTTGGTGGACGGCATAGGCTGCCTCAGTTGCGCCATGCCAACAACAAGCGGCTCTGCCACCTCTTCGCCCTTCCTGCCGCCGTCGACGCCTCCAGCTTTGTCTCCTGCTGTTGGTTCATCCGTTATAACTGGCCCAGGAATCTCTCGAAGAGCTGGAGGAGACGTGGCACTCGGGCTCTTCAGTAAAATTGCGGCCGCACGAAAAGACAAGCTTTCAGCGATTGTGAGGATGCTGTGCTTGTCAGCTAGAAAAAAAAATCTAATCGCTGTGGCGTAGGCGAGGACTTCGGTTGGCGACGCAGCCACATCTCTGAATTACGATAAGCGTGGAGGGCTAACAGCACCACAGCCATCGAGCCATTTTCCTGAGATTGCAGACAGCACGGGTACGCGGCGTCCTTCTGGTATTCGGTACTGGTAGACTAACAGAGCAAGAAATATCATACCAGTTAGCGGGAGAAGGACGACGAGACCACTAGCGCTGCACCCGCGCAAGGTGACGGCGCAGAACTTTGCCCAGAACCTGCGGTGGGCAAAGCAACCGGCAGTTGACGAGTCGTTCGGACCAGGACGTCATCGATCCGTCTCCGTGATCCAACAACGCGGCTCTGATGCTGCTGGCTTAGTTTCACCACCTGCAATTACCGATCGAGTTCCTCAGCGCTCTATCGTAAGCTTGGTACGGAAAACTGCAAGCACACTGTGTCAAAGGACTTGACCTAAGGCGTGCTGGTAGCGAGCAGTAGGTACCGCAAAATCGGAGCGCCATCTCCAGCTGAAGGAATATACTCAGCGCCCGTCGACAGCAAACGAAGTATGCGAATCGATCTACAGTATCTCACTACTGTAGACCTCGCTAACACTCATTGTTGATCAGGCAGTTGCACAAAGTACGGATGATCCAGCATTTGGAAACCTGCGAGGTTACGCGAGGTGAGCGAGTCGTTGAGATTCCCTTATCTTTATGGGCCTCACTCCGATGAATTTTGTAGACGGATTCCTGAATCGAACGTGGCATCTCCTGGAGACCTGACAAATGTACGTTGCCATGGAGTGGACCTTCAATTTTGGTTCAAAAGTTGAATTGTATGCTTGATGCTAGCCTATCTCTCCTAAGCGCGTGGATCGACTCGAGTTGGTTCGTCCTCGAACGATGGAATCGCAGGTCCTAGAAACAGACAACAAGCGCGTCACTGTTCGGAAAGCATTACCTCAATCTCCACACCACCGAGAAATTACACCACCAGATGATTCTGACGCAAGTTTAGGACCAGCAGGCGATACAGCACAGCAAGAGGTGCGATCTGCTTCAGCTCAGTGATGATTTTGATGATGAGTAAGTTACGAATTAAAATGGGTGAAAGATCAGGTGTTCTTTGCTGTCACAGCCGAGATTCCAGGTGTGCCGATTGTCTATCGAAATCAAAAGGTTAGTGCTCACATAGCTAGTGATATCAAAATGAGATATAGCTTATGATTCATATTCAATGCAGGCCAAAGCCTCTAATCCAGAACGATTAAACCTTGACCGAAGAAATCTCCCAGTTATTCCACTCCTGGAAGGAGAGCAAGTTCTTCGCTTGCTTAATCTCCAGAACAACGCAATTCGCAAAATCGAGAACCTGTTTGGTCTCCCCAATCTCATATTTCTAGATTTGTACAATAACCGCATCGAGGTAGGTATATAGAAGTGTTCTCACGGCACTTTGGTCTGGCTAACTGTAATCGATGACAGAAACTTGAAGGACTCGATGTTGTACCAAATCTCCGTGTACTCATGATGGGGAAGAACCGGCTACGCGCAATCGAGAACCTCGAGTGCCTCAAGAAACTTGACGTACTCGACCTCCACAGGTGAGATCGAAGTGCTGCTTATCCGTATCCATTGCCTAACCGGGCTATAATTGTTTGTGCTTAGCAATGAGATCGAACAGATGCAGAATCTGAACGAGCTGCGTGAGCTGCGCGTACTCAATTTGGGTGGAAACAAGATCAGCGTGCTTGAAAATGTGGAAAAACTATCGCTATTAAACGAGCTCAATCTTCGACGCAATGCCATTGCCCGTATCGGCGTCATCGGCAACTTGACGTCGCTACAGCGACTCTTCTTATCAAACAATAAGCTCGATACTTTAGAAGCACTGGAACCGATTTTCCAAATTTCTTCCATTAGTGAACTGCGACTCGACTCCAACGCCGTGTGCGAAAATAACCAGGCAAAATACCGAGCTCGAGTGATTCAGAGCTTTCCAGGTCTTCGACACTTAGACCTGCGAGCTCTCAGTGATAGCGATCGACAAGAAGCGGCTCAATACTTCGCCACGCCTTCGTCAAATTCAACTACACAAGAGCAAGACGAGGCTGAAGAAGCGCAGCGTGCACACGTAGTATCGTGCGTCCGTGCTCTATGGAGCAAGCGTGACTCCGTTGTGGGAGGGTTTTCAGGGCGAGGAAGACCTCGATTGCAAGACAACTCGTGGGCTGCAGTGGGGTATGATACTGCAACTATAGACCTTCCTTGCGCTGCAGGGTTCGAGGAACGAGAACTAAAGCCAATCATGCGGGAAGATGCTACAATTCACAGCAACAACACCGGTTTTTCTATCATCGAGGTTCATGGGGATTTCCGAATCCTCAATATTTATGGAGATGCGTTGGGTGCACTAGAGTCTACTCGAGCCCGGTCTGTCGTCAATGCCATCCATTTTCGATACATCGATATCGACAAAGTCGCAAATGATTTGATTGCCAGCCAGCTCAAGCTATTTACCAGGCTACGGAGACTTTGCTTTGCCCACAATGATCTGAACGCGTTCGCTCAACTAGTCTGGCTTTCCACTCTCGGACCAAAGGCAGAAGAGGTTTGTTACTGCGGCGATCGTCAGTTGTGTTGACTTGCTGAGACCTATGAGTTCCTTCTTCCAACCAGGTGTTTGTCTCCTACAACGGGGTATGCGGGAAAGCTCTACTTAAGCGGTTCATCGGTGGGCGCCTAAGCGTAAGAATTTTGCGCGGTTTCTTTTCTTGCTTTGGAAATTCGACTAAAGCTGTCTGCCAAAAAGAACGTCGTGCGGCTCAACGGCGAGGAGATCTCGCTAACTGAACGGTTAGTTGGGAAGCAGCTCTTTCCCAAGGTGAGCAAAGGCGCATCGGTCAACGACACCATAGACTGCTTTGAGTCCCAAGCCCTCCAGCATCGGTCGGGAAAGCCAAAGGAGAGGGATCGACTGCCCACTTCCAAGTCGGTACGATCGCTCTGCAGCTCGGGAACTGTTGCGCTTGCAACTGTTAGCGTAGCGGAGATCTTTTCGGTTGCTTCCGACATGGAAGCCAAAGCATTGGTGAGTCTGGCGCACGCTGTAGGGGGTTTGACCTGCTGAGGTTGTTGATCGCCTGTTGCAGGTGGTCGATCACGCGTGGAAGGCTTTCCTGGCGTCTATTGTTCAGGTTTGTCGCTCATCAGTGGTAATAGCAAATATGCTACCGCTCGTATCTGATCTGTTTGAGCTGCTTGGGACGCCAGGAAACGTTGCAGGACATGGAGAAGCGGGATAGCGTCATGTCGAGCTGCCTGGACGGCCTATGACGTCAGAGCCCCAGTTTTGACCCAGAATCAGCGTGTGGAAATGTGCATTGTCATAGCGCGCTCTACTCCTCCATCTTGGCGTCCTTGTCGTCCTTGTCGGCCTTGGGGTCGACCTCGCCCTTGGCCTCGCGCTCGGCCTGGCGCATCTTCATGCGGCGCAGCACCTTGCGCGACACCGTCTTGGTCTCCGTCTTGCCGCCGACCGCTTTCTGCTCATCAACCCCGCGCCATTAGCCCCCAGTTTCGCCAGAGCTCGCCGATTGGCGACAGCTACTAGAAAACGCACCCGCTCGCGCTTCTTCTGCAGCTTCTCCTTGCGCTCCTTCTCCTTGACGACCTGCGTTCGGCGGCCGTCGTCAGCCTCGTCTCACGCTTCGTACGCCAGCAGAAGCAGCGGTCACACGCACCTCCAGCTCGTACTGGGCCTTGATCTTGTTGCGGTTGTTCTTGCGCGACATGGGTGACGGCGTTGGCGGTGGTCGGTCGATGCGCTCCTGTGCTTTGGCTTGGGCTGCGTCTTTTCCGGCGGCGCCAGTCAACTTTTCACTTGCGAATCGTATTCGCCCAAAAAGGTCCTGTCGGGACCAATTAGGTCCTTCCCCTTCCCCTTGCCACTGACAAGCTTGAAGCATCAGGAATGGGGAGGCGGTCCTCGCGCGCGTCGCTGCTGGCCGCGCTGCCCCCGAGCCTGCGGTGCGTCCGCCGCGGATCGCTGTCACAGCCCAGAGCCACCGCGGCCCAGATCTGCTAACATTTACCAATCTGGCGACGAAGACGCGCGGTCGCGGGCGTGGCGCTCGGCGTCTGGATCGGCGCCGCGGGCGTTTGGACGCTCTTCCCGGAGCGACTGCCGGCGGACGAGCGACTGCCGGCGGACGAGCGACTGCCGACGGACGAGCTACGGAGCCACGAGGCGCTGCGCTTCGGGGCGCCGTCCGCCGCCAACGTGCTCGTGCGCAGCGGATACGTCGCCTCCTACGACTTCCGGTGGGTCACGCGCGGCGCCTTCGAGCGCTGGAGAGAGTGCTGGGGTAACGACTCCGTGCCGACAGCACGCGCAACCCGGCGTGGGTGATCGAGAGGCTGACCAAGGCGTCGCTGGCCGCGGCGGACGAGGCCGACCGCGCCAAGTCGGCCTTCAGGCCCGACGGCGAGACGCCCCACGCCTTCCGTGTGCACCCTAACCAGTTCCTCAAGAGCGGCTACGACAAGGGCCACCTCGCGCCAGCCAGTGCGGAAATTTGCGCGATGGCTACCCACAGTTCAGGATTCACTCACTAGAAATGGCTGCGTGAGCAGGGGACATGAGTCGATCGCAGACGGCGATGGACGAGAGCTTCCTCATGACCAATATCTCGCCGCAGGTCGGCGTGGGTTTCAACCGCGGCTACTGGTCGCGACTCGAGGGCTTCGTGCGGCACCTAGCGCACCAGTACGACGCCGTGTACGTCATCACCGGCCCACTCTTCCTTCCGAAGGTGAGACTCCTATGTAAGCGTGATACACTGTAGAAACGACATGTACGCTTACTGATCGAGATTGTAGAAGGACAAGAAAACTGGGGAGTACTCGGTCTCGTACTCGGTCATCGGAACTCCGCCAGACGTGATTGCTGTGCCCACCCACTTTTTCAAGGTCATTCTGGCCGAAGGTCGTGGCGGCAACACGTTCATGACTGCGGGGTTTATCCTTCCAAACCGCCAAATCGCGGAGAAAAAGGAGCTGAGGGACTTCGAGGCGCCACTCGACGTTATCGAAAAGTGTGCGGGTCTGGTGTTCTTCGATCAGGTGCGTGTACTGCTTCAATTGCGCTGTAGCTGGACGCTGAAAGGTATGGTGCAACTGAATGACTTGTGTTCTTGCCATACTTTGCCAGCTTCGCCACATCAAAAAGCGAGAACTGTGCTCGGAGACCAAGTGCTCTCTGGCTCCAGCGTACTGGCGATCGATTGAGGCGGGCGCGGAAGCTACGAAGGTATCGGCGAAAAATAACTAGGTATCTCTGGGTCCGACTTCATATCATTACCACGAATGGAGATACTGGTGTGTCCGTCCATTCGTTCCCCTTCGTACCTTCAACTGCCGGAGCCACCCCCGCATTTACGTTACACCAATCCGCAATGAGATCAGCGATCCTTATGGTAGATGCGATCCCGTTTGCACGGGCGGAGGCGGCTGCACTTGCTGATAGTATGGGGTTGGTCCAGCGCCGTACGCATGCGGGTGGAATGGATCCTGAGGGGGATACAGATTATACCCTGGCATCCCATGCTGCACCATCGCCGACGCTCCAGTATACGGTGCGTAGATACCCATCTGAGGAACAGGAAGCCCGTATCCCGGCAATGAGGCCACTGCACCTTTCGCCCCTTGGCTCGCGAGATTGCAGGTAGTCGTTCGACCCTGTGAGCACAAACGCGACGAATTAGAGTCAAGTTGTTGGATGGAAGTATCAAGATCCCGGATGACTCACATCGATGACCTTGTGTGGCTGTGCAAGCGCGAGATCGGCGCCAGCTTTGTGCTTGTACGTCACAAAGCCGTAGCCCTTGCTCTTCCCAGTCTTGCGGTCGCGAGCGATAGCAGCTTCTTCAACCTCGCCGTACTTCAGAAACGCCGCGTGAAGCGATTCATCGCTCGTCTCCCAAGGTAGTCCGCGCACAAAGAGCTTCCGATCCGCGACGGAAGGAGATCCTGGCTGACCTCCAACCGAACTCGCAGGTGACACAGGCGGCGGAGGCAGACCCATCATCGGATAGACCGATCCCATGGGGCTCGTGTACACTGTGTGGCCAACAGGAGATGCGATCCCTCCACCGCGAAGGTTCAAATGATGCAGGTGGTGGTTGTTGTTGAAGTGGTGGTGCTCGTCGCTGTATCGAACGGCCGCCATGTTGCACGTCGCCTTGCGACCCTGTTGCGTTCACTGTTAGAGGCCGCTGATTATCTGGCGCGGGCGAGAGCACGTACGTTGACTGGGATGATCTGCTGCTCGACTGCGCGCTGCGCCGCGTCCATGTCGAAGAAGGTGACGAATCCGAATCCGCGGGACTTTCCTGTGGCCTTGTCGTAGATAACGACGGCCTCCTGGATGTCGCCGAAGCCGGCGAAGGCGTCCTTGATGTGCTCGGCCTTGGTCTCCCACGCCAGCCCGCGCACGAACACCTTGCGGTGCGTCACGTCCACGCTGGCGACGGTCTTGATCTCGTCCAGCACGGGCGAGAACTGGGTCGCGCTGTCGTCGACAGCAGCAGCAGCAGCAGCACATACAACACACACAGACACAGAGCAGGGAGCACGGCACGTCGTCAACTCCGGTCCCGCACACGCCCGCATTGGGCCTCCCATACGCACGCAGCCACACACAGCAAGACACACACACTCTCTCCTACACTCCTACGCCCATACAGCCACCCGCACGTACGCGCTCGCGAGGATCTCGAGCAGCTGCTCGCGCGCCAGCGGCTCGAGCAGGCGGCGCACGGCGGCGCGCTCGCGGCCCAGCGCCTCGTCCTCGGCCTCGGCCTCGGCCGTGGCCTCGGTGCTCGCGTCACTGCGGCGGTCGTCGTCGTCCGACAGCTCCATGGCCTGCAGCGCGCGGCGCCGCTGCTCTTGCTCGCGCTTGCGCTTCTTCAGGGCGCCCTCCTCGTCGCCCATGCGCTGCCTGCGCCGCCTTTCTCCGAGTTTCTTTTTTTTTCCTTCTTCTTCAGTGTCAGGGCTTTTTCTTCTCAACCGGGTTTTCGACCAATCCGCGAGCGGAATCCTGGATTTTCCAACCAATCGCGGGTGCGGACGCATGGAGCTGGTGGCCCAAAGCAAGCCGCCAGAAGATGAGCCTGAGCGAGCTCGACCTGAGCGGGCTCGGCACGCCCGCGGCCGCCGCCAAGGAGGAGCAGCCGGCGCAGGAGGTGGCCGAGCGGCGCAACCAGTCCAAGTACGACTTCGTCAAGGTGCGCGTCTGGGTCGAGGACCACGTGTACGTGCTCTCGCGGTACCTCGTCTCGCGCGCGCTCGTGGGCACCAAGGTGCGCGCGGCCTTGTTGTGGATCCTCGCGGCTTGGCGGTTGGCTGACGGCGGCAGCCAGATCCGGTCCAAGGACGCGGTGCAGATATCGCTCGACCTCAAGCGGGTACGGCCGGCGATGCGTGGCTGCCTCGATCAAAAGCGCAAGACTGACCCTGCGGCGCCGCCAGACGCTCGTGGACCTCGGGCTCACCGACATCATGCAGGTTTTCGACCCGATACTTTCCCGGTGTCACTAAGCCTGTCTGACCGCAGCAACGACGAGCAGGAGCAATTTGAGGACTTTCTCTACAAGACGATGCTCGCATTCGGCTACGGAGAGGCCTACATATCGCGCTACCGCATGATGTCGAGGTGCAGACTGCTTTCAAGGCAATGCCCACGTGGACACTTCAAACCCTGACTTGGCGCCTACTGTACCGTTCACAGCTTTCATCGGAATCGCGTGCCGCTGCTTATCATCCTGGCTGGTACGGCTTGCACCGGCAAATCGACCCTCGCGACCAAAGCAAGTAGAGTGGCTCTCAGCAATCGACCTCAGTGCTCGAGTGATAACCCGCGTTTCTTTGCTTGTGCATTTGGGACAGCTCGCGGATCGTCTCAACCTGTCAAGCGTGCTACAGACAGATCTCATCTTCGAGCTCATGTGCAATTTCTCGGAGTACGTGAGCCAGACCATTCATGCATATCTTGAATGCGAGCTTTTCTGCTAATAGCACTCTGCAGGAAGGAGCGCGTAGCTTACATCGACATGTCGTTTGACTCGCCCACGGCGCTCATTGAGGCGTACAAGAAGGACTGTGAGGTGGTACGCGACGGAGTACGGTCGGACATTGACAAATGCCTCAAGGACGGCAAGTCGCTCATCATTGAAGGGTTCCACATCGACCCGCGGCTGTACCAGGCGCACTTGGCCGCCGCCGCCAACAAGAACGATTTGCCCGGGATAGTGGTGCCGTTCCTCCTCACAATCAATGGCCCCGACCACCACAACTTTATCACGCACTCGCCCGATCCGCGCTACCGCACCGAGGCGGCTGGCGAGGTGGGATTCCGCAACCTCCAGACAGTGCAGCAGTACCTCGCGGCCCACGCCGAGGACCAGGACGCAGTGCCATTCACCGAGATTCCCATCAATCTGCACTCGTTCCGCGGCACGCTGGATCTGCTGCACGACGTCGTGCTCAAGCGCATCGAAGAAATGTACGTCGGCTCTGGCGGACTCAAGGACTGAACGTGGGTTGTGCTGTGCATAGTTTAGATGATTGATCTGCTTGGGATGTTCATGGCCTTGTTGCCTTCCACTTGGAGCACGAATGATGATGCCACAACCACGCACGCCGTGACACACAGCCGTCACAAGGCTCATCGACACGTGTTTGACAACGCCTTTTGAGAAAATCTGTCACTTCTATCTAGGCTACCGCCTCACGTTGCACCCTGTTTCGTGCGATGCAGTGGGTGCTGCACCCTCTTTCGTGCAGCGAACCCATCCTGCGGATTGCTCGATGCGTCGTCAGTCGTGACCCCGGAACGCGAGCAGCTCCGCAGCTGCTGCATTCGTGCTTCCCCCGTGTCTTTGGCGAGCCCGAGCCTGCGCGATGCCCAGGAAGCCCGCGGCGATGGCGAGGCCCAGCGATAGCAAGCCCGTGCTGCCGCCCAAGTACGCGAGCCGGCTGTTCCGGTCGTCGTTCACGACCGTGCTGTCGGTGGCCGTGGCGGCGCGCAACGGGCTCTGGGACTGCGCCGCGCTCGCCTTCCTCGTGCTGCTCACGTCGCTCAACTACTGGCGCCACCCCGTGCGCGGCTGGCGGCGCACGGCCGACATGACGGCCGTCTTCGGCGGCATGGCCTACCACATCTACTGCTGCGCGCTCTGCGACGACGCGCTCTACCAGCTCGCCTACGCGCTCTTCGTCTCCAACACGGCCTTCTGCTACTTTCAGGCGCGCCGCGCCGCCGACCAGGACGTCTCCTCGGCCTGGCACTGCGGCGTGCACGTCGTCGGCAACCTCGCCAACATGTTGCTCTACGTCGGGCTCTCCCTCTAGACACGGGCGGCAGGAATGCTAGCGTCTATCAGCTCTGTATGCATAAATACCAGCGCCTGCGTCTATCTACAGTATCTATCTGTCCGTGCATCTTCACTGGTTGCGCGCCGACGCGTACGGGGAGCTCTCGATCGCCGCCAGCGCGCGTGCCGTGCGCTCGTTCATGCGCTCGCGAGAGAGCGCCTCGTGGCTAGTCGAGATCTGGACGCGGTACGTGATGGCGATCCTCGCCGTCGCGCTGCACGTGTAGACGTCCAGCTTGCTGGTCTCGACCGTCGCGGGCAGCGGGAACTGCTCCTCCACGGCGCCGCGCACCATCGCGTCGAGCAGCGCGTGGTCGTCGACGTCGACCCATACGCTGAGGTCGCGCGTCCACTGGATGGGGAACTGGGCGACCGCGCCGCCGCCCTCCAGGACGAACACGTGCGAGACGCTGTCGTGCGTCCAGAAGGCCTGCTCCCGCAGCTGGTAGCCGACTCTGGCGTACCCGAGCGCATCCAGCGCGTCCACGGGGCAGTCGTGCGCGCTGGCCAGCAGCAGCCCGGCCTCGGCCGCGCAGCGCACGACCTGCCACGTGTCCCCGACGGCCCGCGGGGCGCGCTGCTCGTCCAGCGGCGTGCCGCCCTGTCCGCGGCAGAGCGTGACCCACACCTGGCCGTCGGGCGCGAGCACGCGGCGCGCGCTGGCGAAGAACTCGCGCAGCAGCTGCCGGTGGCGGCTGATCTTGTTGCGCCGGTTGCCGCCGGCCGCGAAGTGCGGGAAGTTGAACACGACGCGGTCGAACGGGCCGGCGGGCAGCTCCGCGCAGCGCTCGAGCGCCGTGGCGTCCACGCCGTGCAGGAGCCGCACGCCCGCGGCCGCCAGCTCCCGCAGGGCCTCGCCGCTGCGCGGGTACATGGCCGCCAGCTGCGCGGCCGAGTCGAGGCTCGAGGCCGTGACGCGCACACCGCCGCCCTCGCCCTCAGCGGCCACGCGCTCGCGGTTGGCGCGCAGGAAGGCGCGCGCATACGAAAAATCGCCGTCGCCCACGATGAGCACGCGCGCGCCCGGCCGCAGCGCGCCGAGCGTCGACAGGTCGCCGAGGCCCTCGGCGGTCGCGGCGGCGGCCATCGCGCGGGTCTGCAGGCGGCGGAGGAGACCGGCGCCCAGGCGCATCAAGTGGACCTGTGCCAGTCAGGTGGTGGAGCTGGCAGCTAGCGGTTACTAACGCTAGCACGTTCGTAACGGCTCCAGGCGCTCATGGCAGGACGGAACGCTCATCGATCCGAGCCAAGCCGGGACGGGAGCGAGCCACGACAGTACACACACCAAGGCTGCCGGTCTATTCAGAGCTGCGGCCCTGGGGCCCTCGCTGCAGCCACAGGAACGCGAGCAGCAGCGCGAGCAGCGCGGCGACTAGCGGCGCGGCACCCAGGCCGGCCGAGGGCTCGGCTGGCGCCTCGGCCGCCTCGTCGCTGCTGGACTCGGTCTCGCTCCGCTTGGGCCTCGCCTTGGCCGTGGGCGACGCCGTCCCGCCGCTCTTCTCCTGCCGCTGGTGACGCTGCACCAGGCACCAGTCGAGCCAGAGCTCGCGTGAGTCCCCAGATCACCTCAGTCGCGCGCTCGCTCCACGGTCACGCACCGTGAGCTCGATGTCGTCGATCTTGAGCATGAGCTGCCAGGGTACGGGCACGCCCTCGCGCTGCAGCAAGCTCACGAGCGCCTCGCGGTGGCCCAGGAACTCCTCGTACTTGGCCACGACCTCCTCGCCGAACTCGTCGTCCTGCTGAGCGCGCGCGTGCGCCTCCTGCAGGTCGTCATCCAGCTTGTACAGCTCTACGAGCATCTTGGTGATGGCGGGCGACTTGCTGCGCAGCCCCTCCAGCCCCTCCGTCAGCAGTGACGGGTGCCGCGACAGCGACTTGCGGCGCTCCTCCATGCTCCAAGCTGCGATCAAGCCAAACGAAAATGTCTGCTGGGAAAACAAGCCAACGCGCTCTCGGCGATCCGTGATTGGGCGATTATCGACTAAATATTATGCATGTGACACGCGTATTGGGCATAATCACGAGATTTTTTCGCAACCCACACCAAGCCTAACCAACAGCTTCCTGAAGGTTTGCTCTTTGACAAATTTCTACCATCCATCGACAGGAAGGTTGCCAAGCGAGCGAGTTCCTGATGATTCAGTGATGAATCGGCTTGCAGCAGTTAAAGCGATCACACAAGAAATTCGATGACTCGCTGGCCATGTCTTCTTCAAAGGTCAACCAGTCCAGTACCTGATCCATCTACAACTTTCTCTCTTGCAGCAGCATCCCGATCTCGCGTTTGATTTTGTTTCGCAGATTCCAACCGCAAGTTTGAGAACGACTGGTGCACCACAGCCCTGGTGGCCTTTGCATCAATGAAATAGCGAAGGCAGCAGCAGCCAGGAAAAATGAATTGCTGGCGTAGGTGAAGCTTACAGAATTTGCGTTGCTGTACACAGTAACAAACATCAACAAATCTTGGCAAAGGCTCCAACAAAGTGAGGGCTGCAGCAGGTCGCGGAGAAAATCCTGAAGACATAGCATCATGACAATGCCATCGTCGGAAGAAGATGTTCACAGTGACGGAAGATCAAAAAGAAAATGTTAATTACATGGGCCGGTCTGCCTGCACACAAACGAGAGGCGGGAGGCGCCGACTGGAGTCTCCGATCGACCCGAAGCCGTGCGAGGGTCCTCCGCGCGACACCATCGAATAACCTTACAGCTCCACGACGTCGTTGCGGCGCTGAGCAGCCGACGCACGGTCGTTCGCGTAGTAGTTGGTCGCCGTCTTGCGGTTCACGTCGTACGCCTGGCCCTGCTGCTGGTTGTAGCTGACCTCCTCGACCTGTTCCTGCATGTGCGTGCCCGACCGCAGCCGGATCTCATCGCCGCCCTCGTACTCGTAGTTCTGGTTGCCCTGAACGTACGGGTTCATCGACTGCTGCGACTGCAGGTTGGCGCCAGCCTGATGGCTCGAGTTAGTGAGCGCACGGTCCTTGCGCTGCTGCGGGGTCTCATCCTTAAAGTAGTCCTGGGCGGTCTGCTCCTCCTCGTCGAACCGAGCCTCGCGCTGGAGTTGGTACTTCTTCCAGAACATGTACAGCGAACGAATCATAAGCAGAACAAGCGCGAAAAGGTTGAGTCCGACGATAGCAAGCGAAATGCCGTTCTGCAGACTCGTCGGGAAACCATCGCTGGTCGCTGCGCTGATCAGGAAGAATGTCAGCACCAGCACTGCGATCTTCATGATTGACACGAAACTGGTGGCCGTCTGAACGAAACGTGAGTGGTGCGGCGACTGGATCTCCAGGTAGAAAAAGAAGAACACGTTGATGCCGAGCACGATGGCGACCTGCACCGTCGACGAAATGCCCACGAATCCCGTGACAACACCCGTAGCCAGAGCCACCATCAACTTGATCGTAAAGAAGAAGCGGTTCTTGTACTTGTACTCCTCGTAGAACGGGCCGTAACGCATGTTCACCGCTTTCTTCAGATGCTGCACCGTGCCCACGTCGGCAATCTCAGCCTCGTGCTTCTTGACCACAATGTAACCGTAGAGAATAATACCGCAGGCCAGGAACAAAAGCGCGACGATAGCGAGGATACACTTCGGGTCCGTCGCATTATCGTTCGAGAACGAATAGTAGATCTGGTACGTGCCAGTGACACCAAGAGTGTACTGCGAAAGAATCGCAACGAGAATCTCGAGGCCAATCATCTTGTCAAAGAACTTGGTAAGATACTCCTCGCGAGGCATGAAGAGGCCAGCAATAAGGTAGCCGAGACCAAAGAGCGCGACGACACCAGCCATCACGCAAATCACACCCGCAAGCGTGACAATGAAGAGCATATCCTCCTTAATGCCGATCATGCGGGCGTACTTGGCCATACCGGACAGACCCGACGAGGTTGACGAACTGCCCGAGCTTCCAGAATCACTAGACAGACGACGGCGCGTTCCCGACGAGCCTGAGGTGCTGTCACTTCCACTCGACGATCCGTCGCTGTCCTCGTCATCATCGAGCTTGCCGAACGGCAAGAACATGAAGTTCGCCGGTGCCATCTGCTTACCAAAGAGCGACAGAGCCGACGACTTGCCACTGAGGTCAAGCATGTTCACGAACACGGCGAACTGGCAAAGCTCGACTGTCGTGACGGCAGTGGAGCCGGCCATCGCCATGGAGGCAGTAGCCGAACTGGTCGAGCTGGCAATAGTACTCGCGACCGCGGCAATGCTGCTCACCACGACGGTGACGCCGGCGACACTCTTGGACGTGGAAGCAACGATAGTACCAGTGTTTGTGGTGTCGTCCTCGGTAATCACACCGTCAGCCTCGTCGTTCTCGCGCTCTTCCTTCTTTGCCGTGTCGTACGAGCTGCTGCTGACGACCGTCGCCGAACAGGTGCACGATGAAAACGAGCTTTCCGACGAGTACGAGCACTGCTCGTCGCTAGTCATGGTCGAGTTGGACAGGAACGTGCTGACAGAGCTGGAGCGCTCCTCGAGAGCCGTGATGATGGTCGTGTTCATGAACGAGTCGAGCTCAAGGCCAGAGTACACCGACGACGCCAGTCCGTTGTCGGCAGTGTAGTCCCACTTGCTGTTCGTGCAAGCCGGGAAGGAACAAATGGAGACGCATGTCGAGCCTGACATGGAGCCGACCGAGCCGCTGTAGATGACGCAGCTGCTAGCAGAGACGGCGGAGTCAACGTCGAGGCTGTTGCCGCCGCAAGTGAGGCCGAGCGTGTCCCACTGCGAGTAAAACGTCGAGTCGCACGACATGACGTCCGATGTCGATGCATCCGAGCCGGAGTCCGACCCGGTGTTGTCGCCGACCGACGCGGAGCCCGACGAGGAAGTCGTGGTGGTGGTGGTCGACGTTGTCGATGTGGGGGCGGTCGTCGTCGACGTGGGAGTGGCCGTCGTCGACGTCGGCGATGTGGTGGTCGTGGTGCCTGTGTTGACAGTGCCGGTGACCGTGGTGGTCTGCAGGCGGCGGGTGCTGCCGGCCGAGTCTCCGCCCGCAGCGGATCCCGTGGACGAGGACGTGGAGGAGGTGGAGGGCGTGGCGGTGGTGGCCGACGGCGTCTTGGTCGTCGAGGAGGGCGTGGCCGTCGTCGAGCTCGGCGTCTTGGTCGTGGACGAGGGCGTGGCGGTCGTGGCCGAGGGCGACGTGGTGGTGGGGACGCCCGCGCTGCCCGAGCCGCCGACGCTGCCGGTGGTCGTGCCGTCGGTCGAGCCGCCGGCGGTGGAGCCGTCGCTGCCGACGTCGGCGCTGTTGTCGCCGGCGCTGCCGCCGGTCGACGACGAGCCGGAGGTGCTGCTGTTCTTCCTGCCGGAGCCGGAGGCGCTGCTGGAGCTGGAGCTGCCGGCGGCCGACGAGACCACGAGCGGGTCCGTGAGCGTCGACAGCGCCTGCGACTGGATCTGCACGGGGCACGTGGTGGCGGCGGCCGCGCGCTCGGCGGACAGCGCCACGCCGAGCAGCACCGCGAGCGCCGCGACGCGCATGCTGCTACTGGTTACGGAGCTGGTTACGGGCCTGCGGAGGGAGACGAAGAGTACGGAGGCAGCGCGAGCGGGGCGGCGAGCGAGCGAGCGCCGGCCTTCCTTCTCGTCCTGCCGCGCGTGGCGATTGTTGGCGATTGACTGTGGGCGCTTCGCAGGGGAGGACGAGTGAGAAAGGCCAGTTCGAGAGGGGCGCGGCGCCATTGGCTGAAATGGCGAGGAATTAACCTCTACTTTCCGATTTACACAGCGTCAATAGAGGTCCCTTTCTCGTAAAGGTAAGAAAAAGACCTCCACGAGCGCATTTCTTCGATCGCACAACGCTAGAAAAAAACGTCCCGCGCGGATTTTTCGGCGACGGTTTTTTGCCCAATGGCGGCGGACCTTGCAGTTCGAGGAGGCGACTCTGTTGCAGAGAGCGCATAGTTTGTGCAAGTGAAAGTCACGACGATGGCTCAACGAGCCTTCCCGGCATAGTACTCCCGCCATCGCCTGATGGGCGCTGTCAGCACGCGGCGCTTGGCTGCCGTCGAAGCGCTCGCCTTCAAAGACAGGAGTCCATGGACGCCTTGGAGAGCTGTCGCATGCGGGGGCGGGGCCAGTCACGGCCGCTGACCTAGCCATCCGGGCGAAAGCTCGGCTCGATCGAGCCGACGCATACAAAACCCAAGTGAAAGGGTGACGCACGTGCTCTCCCAGCTGGCTCGCTCTTGGCGATCTTCCAGCACCAGATGCCGCGGATACTTAGTATACTTTATCGGATACTATGAGTATCTGATAAAGTGACCTCCGCTCACAGTCGAACGTGGATCGCCCCAGCATGGAGGCGGCCGAGGGGAGCGCGGCGGCTGGTGCCGGCGGCGGCGGCGCCGCGGGGCGCAACAACGTGGTGGTCAAGGTGGGGATGGTGGGCGACGCGCAGGTGGGCAAGACGAGCCTCATGGTCAAGTACGTGGAGGGCAAGTTCGACGAAGACTACATCCACACGCTGGGCGTCAATTTCATGGAGAAGACCATCGCGCTGCGCAACACGGAGATCACCTTCAGCATCTGGGACCTCGGCGGTGCGTGCGCTCGGTGCTCGAGGCCACTGTGAGCGTGCTCGCGGACTCACGGTTCTCCCCTCGGACCGCAGGCCACAGAGAGTTCATCAGCATGCTGCCGCTCGTGTGCAACGACGCCGTCGCCATCCTCTTCATGTTCGACCTCTCGCGCAAGGCCACGCTCACGAGCATCAAGGAGTGGTACCGCCAAGTGCGCTCCATCAACAAGGTAATTGCACCGCGGCCGGTTGGGCGGCCGTCGCGGGGATAGATTCATGCTCACGCTTTCTGTCGCGCGCTTTGCCAGAACGCGTTCCCGTTCCTCATCGGCATGAAGTACGACCACTTTGCCAACTACTCGGTCGAGGAGCAAGAGGACATCACCAAGCAGGTAAATAATGGCCCCACTCTTCTCCGATCGGTGCTAGCGGACCGGTAGCACACGTACACTGACGCTGTTTTCATGCTCGCCAGGCACGCAAATTTGCCAAAGCCATGAAGGCGCCGCTGATATTCACGTCGGCGTCGCATTCCATCAACGTGCAGAAAGTGTTCAAGGTGGTGCTGAGCAAGGTCTTCGACCTCAAATGCACGGTGCCCATGATCGAGCGCATTGGTGACCCGATCCTCCAGTATTAGTGTTGCCGCCAAACAAAGCACACGGCACGCCGTGCGCAGGGGTAAAATATTGGTAAACGTTATGACAGCATGGTTCAGTGTTGGTGGTAATATTGCGTGTGGCTGCGCCTGTTGTGGAGGTGGTTGTTGTGTTGCTGAGGTTGAAGATTCATGAAGCATGCAGCGGTGCTGATGCTGTTGGTGCCGCTTCTGCAACGCGACGCTCAGTTGATGGCGCCGCTGCGATCACTGTGCCGAGGCCACCATTACAGCCACTGCCCGAAAGATCCATGTTAGGACTGTGCACAAATTCAAAAATCGGTGTGCATTGTCAGTGTCGCTGACTCAGCAACAACAACGATCAAGTTTCATTCGCGGCGTCTCCACCACCGTCGCGCACTCGCCTCTTTCGTTTCTTCTAGGCGTCGTTGAGATCTACGCACGTGTATACACAGCCCTTACTTGTCGGAAGCCAGGATGCCCGCATACTCCTCAAGACCGAGTGCCAGGTTGATGTTCTGCACAGCCTGCGTGGCCGCACCCTTGAGCAGGTTGTCGATGGTAGCGATGACCACCAGACGACCCGTGTCTGGGTCGATCTGGAACCCGCCAACCGTCACGTGAGGATGGAAAGCGTTGTCCTTCACGAACGGGATGCCGCCAGTCACCTTGACAAGGCGCTCTCCCGCGTAGTAGGCCTCGTACAGCTCCTGCACCTGGGCAGCCGTCAGGCTCGCGTCCGTCAACTGTGCCGAGACCGTGAGGTGGATGCCCTGAAAGTACGGCGCCACGTGCGGCATGAAGCGGATACGCGTGCCAAGCTGGTGGCTGACTTCGTGCTCGTGAATGTGGTTGACCGACTTGTATGCGAGGATGTTATTGTTCAGCACGTTCGGGTCGTTGGCAGCCGACGGGCTGGTACCCGCACCACTGTAGCCCGACACACCAAACACATGAGGGGGGATGCTGGCGTCAAGCAGCGAGCCGCTCACACCGGGTTTACCGCCAAGAAGCGGCAGCAGCGCGACCTGGGCACCAGTCGCGTAGCAGCCAGGATTCGAGATGTGGGTAGCGTTGGCAAGCTTTTCACGCGAGCCAGGCGTCTCGGGGAGACCGTAGGTCCACGACGGGTTGAACCGCTGGTCGGCACTCAGGTCGATGATGAGCTTGTCCTTGCGCTTGAGGGCGTCGAGAGCGTTGGCGTACTTTTCGCAATGACCATTAGGTAGCGCCAGCACCCAAACATCGACTTCGTCACCGAGAGGCGACGTCGGGATGGCGTCCAAGCTGAGGTCGACAAACTCGAGGTTCTCCGAGATGCCCGTGAGCTTGTCGCTGCGCTCCGTAGGCTTGGCCGGGCGCTGGGTGTGCGGATTGAGCGGCGGCGCGCTGGCAATTTCAATCACCTTCTTCTGGCCAACAAGAGCGCGCGAGCTGGCGCACACAAGCTCAAGCCCCGGGTGGTGTCCGATCGCGCGTATGATCTCGCGACCGACGTAGCCGCGCGCGCCAATGAGGCCCACGCGCTGGCGCTGCGGGTTGGCGCTCGCGGCGGTCACGTTGATGGACGCCGCGCTCAACCCGTCGGCGTGGTCGCCCTTGGTGCAAACCGTGCCGGCGCTGCAGCTGCTGAGGATCTCGCGCGAGAGCGCAGACGCAGAGGTGAGCGCGACGGACGAGGACGACGGCAGGCCGCTGAGCAGGGCGTGAATCTCGTTGAGCTTGAGCAGCGTGCCTTGGCGCCCCGTGTAGTCGCGGGCGGCCATGGACGCGTAGTCGCGAGCCATGACGATCTCCTTGAGCTTGGTGCCGTCCTCCTCGATCCAGCCGCCCTTGGCGTTGATAAAGATGGTCTTGTACGGCTGGATGTTGAGCGCGAGCTGCCGTGCGGCGACGTCGGCGTTGATGTTGAGCGTCTGGCCGCCCTCGCTCTCGCCGAGGCACGAGAGCACTGGGATCTGCCCGAGGTCGACGGCGGCGTTGACAGCGTCTCCGTCGATGCGGGAGACCTCGCCCACGAAGCCGTAGACGTCCTTGTTCTTGAAGGTGGCCTCGAAGACGCCGCTGGTGATGGGACGCGCGGGCACGCCGGCGGCCACGAGCGCGTCGACGATCTTGCGGTTGGCCTGGAGGAAGATCTTCTTGGCGATGGCGAGCGTGCGCTGGTCCGTGACGCGGTTGCCGCCCACGTACTGCGGCTCGACGCCCGCGCGCGCGAGCTCGGCGTTCATCTGCGGGCCGGCGCCGTGCACGAGGATGGGGAAGAGCCCGGCGTCGCGCAGGAAGTTGAGCGAGCGCACAAGCGTGCCGAGCTCGTTCTCGATCACCTCGCCGCCGATCTTGATGACCGTCGTGCGCGTCACGCCGGGCGTCCCGTACACGCTCAGGTACTCCTGGATGTCCTTGTCCGAGCGCATGATCTTCATCAGCTCGCTCGTCACTTCCACGGAGCTCACGGGCGACGGCGGCAGCGCGAACGACGCTGACGCGAAGCGAGCGACTGCCGGCCGCGCGAGAGTGACCGCGCGAGCGAGCGAGCGGCGCGCCGGGACTCGCGCCAGGCGCTGCAGCATGCTGGACTGGTGCTAGGCTGGTGCTAGGCTGGGCTGGGCTGGGCAACGCAAGGCCTCCTGGCTGGTGGCGACTGCAGCAAGCAAGATGCAGGATCCTCCTTAACCGACTGAACGGTCGGCAAGGTGCAGTGGGTACGTGGCGGGTACGCGGTTCAACGTACCCCCATGCGCGGTCCTAAGTGCGGTCCAGCGGGCCGATTTGGCCCGAACCTAAGAAATTGGACCGCGTGATTGCTCAAACCCGTGACGTCATGGCGCGGGCGGCTGCCCACCACTTGTTTGTAAGTACGCAGACGTGGCAAGCGATGGGTGGCGTGCGCACTTTGTTCCTCGCCGAAGCATCCCCTCGCCGCCCAACGACTGGCGGAGGCTCGGCGAGCCGGAGCTGCCCCAGCGGAGAAAAAGTTCTCGTGGCGCCCGGCCGGCGTTCCAGCGAGATCGGTCGGCGTGTCAGGCGATCGCCGAATTCCGAGTCCGGTTGAGGCGAGTCGGGTCGAGGCAAGCATCATCGCGCTTGTCCGTCCACGCGAGCCAACAGCCGACGCTGCAATGCAGCGGAAAATGGATGAAGGATACCGGTGTGGCAGCTACTAAGCATTTACGACGGTTTCGCAATGGCGTTTGCCCGAATGCAGAACATCTTGGCGCGAGTATGCTCGTGCTACCGCCGCTTCAGCACGACGTTTAACAAAAATGTCTCTGAAGCGGCGCAAAACCGCTCCAGAGCGGTGAATTGCTGGTCTACATCTTGGCATCTGTAATTCTCGCGTAATGGGTAATTCGTCGCGATGGGCGCCGCAATTCATTGCGACGCTTCCAAAATGATGTTGACCTGGGAAAACGCATAAAGTATCTTTTCTAGCGCGTAAAGTTGCCTCTTTTGTGTGCGCGACAACCTCCGAAAACGCATTCTCCGTGGATCCTGCGGTTGCCTGCCTGCCCACCTGCCGACGCCGATCGCCACCTTGGTCGGCTCATTTCCCAACTCGAGGCGAAGAGCAGAAGCCCCCAAGCCCCGCAGCCGCGCAGCCGACCCCGCCTGCCCGCGCCGCGCCCGCTTGCTGCCTCTCCGTCCTCTCCCCGCCCGTCTTCCCGCGCCCCGAGACCTCGAAGACCCGCGACTTGTTCGGCATGCTGCGCCTGTCCGGCTCCGTCAAGCGCCGCGCGCCGCTGCACAAGGCCAGCGGCAGCCGCCTGCTCGTGCAGGCGCGCACCAAGGTGGACCGCCGCAACGCGCCGCGCTTCGAGACGCCGGCCGTGCTCGAGTTCGCGGACGGCTCGCGCTTCCACGGGTACTCGTTCGGCGCCAACAAGTCGACGTCGGGCGAGGTCGTGTTCACGACGGGCATGGTCGGGTACCCGGAGGCGCTCACGGACCCGTCGTTCAAAGGCCAGATCCTCAACATGACCTTCCCCATGGTCGGCAACTACGGCGTGCCCTGCACCAAGACGGTCGACGAACACGGGCTCAACAAGTTCATCGAGTCGGATCGCATCCACGCCGCCGGCATGATCGTGCAGGACTACTCCAACCACCACAGCCACTGGAACGCCGCGTCCTCGCTCGCTGAGTGGCTCGAGCGCGAGGGAATCCCGGCCATCGCCGGCATCGACACGCGCGCCATCACCAAGAAGATCCGCGCGCACGGCGCCATGTCGGGCCGCATCATCGTCGAGGGAACAGACGCCCCGGGCTTCGTCGACCCCAACCAGGAGAACCTCGCCGCCCAGGTCTCGACCAAGGAGGTCAAGGTTTACGGCAAGGGCAACCCGCTCAAGATCCTCGCGGTCGACTGCGGCATCAAGTACAACATCATCCGCTCGCTCGTAGCGCGCGGCGCCGAGGTCAAGCTCGTCCCGTGGAACCACGACATTGCCTCGGAGGCGGCCTGGTACGACGGCCTCTTTCTCAGCAACGGCCCGGGCGATCCGGCCATCATGAAGGAGACCACGAAGCAGCTCGCGCGCGCGCTTGCCGCCCAGGGCGACAACGTTAAGCCCATCTTCGGTATCTGTCTCGGCAATCAGCTGCTCGGCCGCGCAGCAGGCGCGACGACGTATAAGCTGCCGTTCGGCAACCGAGGCCAGAACCAGCCCGTGAACAACCTCAAGACCGGCCAGTGCTACATCACGGCGCAGAACCACGGGTACGCGCTTGACGGCAAGACGCTGCCAAACGAGTGGGAGGAGCTCTTCGTAAACGCCAACGACGGCACCAACGAGGGCATCATCCACAAGAGCAAGCCGTACTTCACGGCGCAGTTTCACCCGGAGCACTGCGGTGGCCCCACGGACACCGAGTTCCTCTTTGATGTGTTCCTTGACGCTGTGCGTCGAAAGGAGAAGGGGCCGATCACGAGCCTGGTGCAGCGCCCTGATGTCGCTCGCCCCAAGGTCAAGAAGGTGCTTGTGCTCGGCTCTGGTGGTCTCTCGATTGGACAGGCTGGCGAGTTCGACTACTCGGGCTCGCAGGCCATCAAGGCGCTCAAGGAGGAGGGCGTCGAGACGATCCTGATCAACCCGAACATTGCGTCAGTGCAGACCAACATCGACCGATCGAGCGAGGCCCAGGCCAGCAACGTCTACTACCTGCCGGTTAACACGGACTTCGTGGAGCAGGTGATCAAGCGCGAGCGGCCCGACGGCATCCTCATCTCGATGGGTGGCCAAACGGCGCTCAACTGTGGTGTCGAGCTCCACGACAAGGGCATTCTCCAGAAGTACGGCGTCCAGGTGCTCGGTACGCAGATCGACGTCATCAACGCGACTGAGGATCGCGATATCTTTAACCTGAAGCTGAAGGAGATCGGTGAGAAGATCGCCAAGAGCTTCGCTGTCAACTCGGTGGACGACGCTGTCAAGGCCGCGTACGACATTGGCTTTCCGGTCATGATCCGTTCGGCTTTCGCGCTAGGTGGTCTTGGCTCGGGCATCTGCGAGGACGAGACCGAGCTCCGCGCGATGGCGAAGAAGGCCTTCTCGGGTAGCCCCCAGATTCTGGTTGAGCGCTCGATGAAGGGCTGGAAGGAGGTCGAGTACGAAGTTGTGCGCGACGCAGCCAACAACTGTATCACGGTCTGCAACATGGAGAACTTCGATCCCCTCGGAATTCACACGGGCGAGTCGATTGTCGTCGCGCCCTCGCAAACGCTGTCGAACCGCGAGTACCACATGCTGCGTGAGACTGCGCTCAAGGTCGTGCGTCACCTCGGTATCGTCGGCGAGTGTAACATCCAGTACGCGCTCAACCCGTACTCGGAGGAGTACTGCATCATTGAAGTGAACGCTCGTCTATCGCGCTCGTCGGCCCTTGCCTCCAAGGCTACGGGCTACCCGCTCGCTTTCGTCGCTGCCAAGCTTGCTCTCGGTATTAACCTGCCGGAGTTGAAGAACTCGGTGACCAAGTCGACGACCGCGTGCTTTGAGCCGTCGCTCGACTACTGCGTGACCAAGATCCCGCGCTGGGACCTCGCCAAGTTCGAGAACGTCAGCACGGAGATCGGCTCGTCGATGAAGTCGGTTGGCGAGGTCATGTCAATCGCCCGCACGTTCGAGGAGGGAATCCAGAAGGCGCTGCGTATGGTCGAGCCGTCCGTGGAGGGCTTCGAGCCGCGCAACGGTGTGCCCGAGTCACGTGAGGATCTGCTTGCGGCGCTCGCTAAGCCCACGGACAAGCGCATTTACCAGATTGCCCACGCCCTGCGTAGCGGCATTCTGTCGATTGACGAGGTGCACGAGGCGACCAAGATCGATACCTGGTTCCTGTCGCGCCTGCAGGGCATTTCGGACTGTGACGAGAACCTGTCGGGCCGCTCGCTGAGCTCGGTTTCGGCGGATGAGCTGGTGCAGGCCAAGCGCCTTGGCTTCTCAGACCGCCAGCTGGGTCGTATGTTTGGCTGCTCGGACGACGATGTGCGCGTTCAGCGTAAGGCGTTCGGAATTGAGCCCGCTGTGAAGCAGATCGACACGCTCGCCGCTGAGTACCCCGCCCAGACCAACTACCTCTACATGACGTACAACGGCCAGGAGCACGACGTTCAGGCGCAGGACCCCAACGACGGCGTGATGGTGCTCGGCAGTGGCGCTTACCGTATTGGTAGCTCGGTCGAGTTTGACTGGTGCGCTGTAAGCTGCATCCGTACGCTGCGCAAGCTTGGCTACCGTGCTGTGATGCTGAACTACAACCCCGAGACGGTGTCGACAGACTACGACGAGTGCGACCAGCTGTACTTTGAGGAACTGTCGAAGGAGCGTGTGATGGACGTGTACGACCGCGAGGGCGTGCAGGGTGTTGTCGTGTCGGTCGGTGGTCAAATCCCGAACAACCTTGCGCTCCCGCTTCATAAGGCCGGAGTCAAGGTCCTTGGAACGCACCCGACGATGATTGACAGCGCTGAGGACCGTTTCAAGTTCTCGAAGCTCATGGATGAGGCCGGTGTGCCGCAGCCCGAGTGGAAGGAGCTGACGAGCTACGAGGAGGCTCTTGAGTTCGCTGACCGCGTGGGCTACCCGTGCCTGGTTCGCCCCAGCTACGTTCTCAGTGGTGCTGCCATGAACGTCGCGTACACGGCTGAGGACCTGACGAAGGTGCTTGGCGAGGCCGCTGAGGTCTCTCAGGATCACCCGGTTGTGATCACCAAGTTCGTCGAGGGTGCGCGCGAGCTTGAGCTTGACGCGGTCGCCAAGGACGGTGTGGTCATCGCTGCTGCCATCTCGGAGCACGTCGAGAACGCTGGTGTGCACTCGGGTGACGCCACGCTGATCCTGCCGCCGGTCGAGGCCTCGTCGTACTACCAGAATCAGATCCGTAACAACGCCGAGAAGATCGCCAAGGCGCTCAACATCTCGGGTCCTTTCAACGCGCAATTTCTGGCCAAGGGTGCCGATGTGAGCGTCATTGAGTGCAACCTCCGCGCGTCGCGCTCGTTCCCATTCGTGTCCAAGACCACGGGCTCGGACTTCATCAGGGCGGCAACCAAGGTCATGGTTGGCGAGTCGACGGAGAACGACAACCTCCCGGCTCTCCGCGGCCCGCAGCGCCCCAAGGGTTTTGTCGGCATCAAGTCGCCCATGTTCTCGTACACGCGTCTGGGTGGCGCTGACCCGCTGCTCGGTGTCGAGATGGCGTCGACGGGCGAGGTTGCGTGCTTCGGCAAGAACCGCAGCGAGGCGTTCCTGAAGGCTCTGATCTCGTCCAACTTCAAGCTGCCGAAGAAGAACATCCTGCTGTCGATGCAGGAGGGATTCTCAGAGGACTTTGTCCATGCCGCCTACAAGCTGCACGAGCTCGGCTACCACCTGTACACTACGGAGAAGACGCACGAGTTCCTGGAGAAGTACGACGTGCCGTCGACCAAGCTCGATTTCCCTAATGGCGAGGCGAGCGAGAAGAATGTGCTGTCGTACATCAAGGACGGCAAGATCGATCTGGTCGTAAACCTCCCCAACAACGAGAGCAAGCAGGTGGAGAACAACTACCTGATCCGCCGCACAGCCGTCGACTTCTCGATCCCGTTGCTGACGAACATTAGCCTCGTCAAGCTCTTCGTCGAGGCGATGGCGGTGCACAAGAAGAAGCCGCTGCTGGGCCTCGACGCCGACAGCCTGTTCGACTACTACGAGCACGAGAACCGCGAGAAGAAGGCCTGGTCGGACCCGCACGAGTTCCACTAAGCTCCTCTCCCCTCCTCACGCTATAGCTAGCCAACCAGGCACTCCTAGTTAGTTGCCTTTCATTTATCCCCGCTCAACACGGACACCTTTTTACTACATCTTGATTGCATTGTGCTAGGTCAGAGCCGTGAAGCAGCAGAGCTGCGCCAATCAAAAACTGATGGGCACTGTTGAGCGCGCAAGCAGATCGTGAACATGAAGACACGCTACAGTAGTCACATGGTAGATTGGCTCTGCTGTTCACTGCTATCCGATAGTCTATGCCTGCACGTTGCGCAGCGCCGATGGCGACAGCACCTGCGCGTATTCGCTTCTCATCCAGTCGCCAACGCCGACGTGCAGCAGCCCGTCTAGATGCTGACGCTGCTCCTCGCCGCTCATGGTCTCGAGCGCGGCCATCTCGGCCGGCTTGCCCTTGCACCTGCCGAGCAGGTCCATGTAGGCGGCGGCGAAGTCGTCCTGTAGGTCGGTGGAGGCCCGCAGCAGGTCGGCCAGGTGCTCGCAGCGCGTATAGTTGGCGATGACGTAGGCGTCGGCGGCGTCAAAGGCTGCGTCGGTCCACTTGCCGCTGCGGGCGCCTCGCTGGAGCAGTTCGCGCGCGGCCTCTGGCTGCTCCCGCTGGGCGAACTCGAGCGCCTGCAGCTTGGTGGGCGTGGAGCTGGCGGTCGAGAGCCCGAAGAGCCCGCGCGCGGCCGTGGGGTGCGCGTGGCGCGGGCGCGCGCCGAAGCGCCGCCAGCTGGCGAACGAGACGATGCCGTTGAGCTGCGCGAGCTGGAACATGCCGGCGTTGTGGTGCTGCCCGGGGCGGAACATGCGCAGGAAGGCCTCGACGCCCACGGCCCACTGCACCGGCGGGCGCTGCTCGCCCTCGCGCTCGCGCTCGCGCTCGACCGCGCGCTGCACGTCGCCCAGCGCCGCGTCCAGCGCCGCGCCGACCGCCAGCACGTCGGCGCTCGCGAACTGCGCCGTGGGCACCACGCGCCAGAGCGCCACACGCGCGCGCGCGTCCAGCACCGCCACGCCCGTGCTGCCAGTGTTGACGTCGAGCCCGAGGAAGCGCAGCGTGGCTGCCGAGGGGCTGGCGGCCAGCCGCCGCGCGCGCGCCGAGACGTCGCAGAGCGCCAGCGCCGCGCGGATGCGCCCGCCGTGCCGCCGGATGCGGGCGGCCATCTCGCCCCGGAAGGCGTGGACCGGGTGGAAAATCGGGAGTAAACGTGCAGGGCACCAGTCACTCACTACAGTATGATACTTGCAACGCATGGACGCAACTGGCAAATCGCCGCAGCTTTATTCGAGAGCGAGGCCTGAGGCCTCGGCCGCCTCCCGCATTCCTACGGCTTGTAGAACGGAAAGTCCGTGTAGCCCGAGGTGCCCTTGCTTGACGTCCAGTAGTCCTCGTACGACGCATCCGCGTTCAGCGGCCAGTCGTTCTCGAAGCGCTCGGCCAGGTCCGGGTTCGAGATGTATGGGCGACCGAAC